>JAANSK020277691.1:0-11197 GCA_011763485.2 Isoetes engelmannii
TACTTCGGAGGTATGTTACAGAATTTTAGAGCAGCTAAGATCACCGATTCCTACCTGCGCGGCTGCATCATTGGCCGTTGATGTAGCCGTTGAAAATTGGAGCATGTGAATTTGGTGAACCGCCAGCTGTGCAGCCAAAAATACGCAACAGGCACGAGCACCGCAGACCTACTCCATGTGACTGGTACTTGAATACACGGCATGCTTGCCTTTCAGCAACAGCTCTGAGATGCAATAGCTATGTAGCTGCTTGCGGCGTCCTAGCTTGAATTGAATACGGTAGGAATTAAATATGGTAGGAGAAGGCGGAAGGGATTTTTCAACTAATTTCTAATTTCTTGGACCGTCGGATCCAAAATTACAAGATCTAATGGCTGGAAACAAATTTGGCTGACGTGGCTTGCGACGTGGATAGGCTAGAATTGCGGGATTTAAGTCAAGGGGGGTTAGGCAACCCTGCTAAAAATAGCCCAACCCTGGGTGACACCCTACCTCAAAGCCTAGGCTATCCACGTGTCCCAAAAAATGAGATGGACTTACCCTTAACCATTAGATCTTGATCTATAAATATGTACGACTCAAAAGATTAGCTATTTCTCAAGCGTCACCTCAACCCATTTCCTCCTAACCTACCTTTGCTTCCTTTCCTCCAGTTCCTTCCTTCCTCTCTTCTTCCGGTTCTTTGTGGAAAGATCTTTCTCTGGTTCTTTGTGGGACCTTGCTATCAGTATTTTTAGGAAGGTCTTAATCTTTTTATAACATGAATGGAGACATCTTTAGCTAGTTTTCGCATGATTATATTAGTGCCAAAGAATCCGCGCAAGGAATTGGAAA
Organism: Isoetes engelmannii; assembly: GCA_011763485.2. Classification (NCBI taxonomy): domain Eukaryota; kingdom Viridiplantae; phylum Streptophyta; class Lycopodiopsida; order Isoetales; family Isoetaceae; genus Isoetes; species Isoetes engelmannii. The sequence goes on from JAANSK020277691.1 coordinate 835, forward strand.
TATTAGTTTTAAAATTGGTGGGAAAGATCTGTGTCAATGCGAGTAAGTTCATATCTCACAGGTGTTAGAAATAGATGCATTATTAATTTGCGTAGTAAGCAAGTTATTTTCATGGGGTAACGTTGTCGCTGCATTTGACGATTTCAGTTAAAGCCTGAGCAATGCAGTAGATCGATTGAAATTAAAGAATGAGAAGAATTCCATATGTGATCTGACTTCTCCATTTATTAGTCGACTTTACAGTGTGACTATGACAGAGTTTGGAGTTGTTGGGGATGGCGAAACTTCTAATACATTAGCGTTTCATAATGCTATATTCTATCTCCTTCCTTTGCAGACAAAGGAGGTGCACAGTTATATGTTCCTAAAGGAAGATGGCTCACAAACTCCTTTAACCTTACAAGTCACCTTATATTGTTCCTTGAAGAAGGAGCTGGAATTCTTGCATCTCAGGTAATTTTACCTTCCCTACATTATATGGTGTTGATCAAAAAATGTAACCTATTATTAAAAAGAGTATCTCTGAAGTGTCATAATTTCTAAAAAAAATCACTTATTGTCATGATCAATTTAAGGTTGCCTTTCTTTACAGGACCCTAATGAGTGGCCAGTCATTGATCACCTGCCTTCTTATGGAAGAGGAAGATAGCTTCCCATCGGAAGACATATTAGTCTCCATGAAGATATATTAGTCTCATTCATGGGGAGAACCTGATAGATGTTGTCATCACTGGTACGCATGTTCATGATCATTTATTTCTAGTTCTTTGGTAATAAATTTGTAAAATTTATTTCTAGTTCTTTGTTATAGCCCTTCGAAAAGTGATGAATTTCATCACTTTTATATTGTATCACTTTTATATTGTATCACTTAATGGAGTCTCAACATCAATCAAGAACGATATCACTATGATTCGCAATGTCAATTCGAAGATTGGTTCTTCATTTCTCATTACCGTGCAGAGTTCTCTCTATCACCAAATATCATCTGCTCCCAATCTTTCTACTCAAAGTGGATATTATGACAATCATTATACATTCTGAATTCTTTTATTCGAATGTGACATATTCTTTCATCAACTTAAAATATGCAAAGGCTTTGACCAGCAAAGCAACTTGACTGCATACACTTAGAAGACATGTGAAAGTAGTAGCACCCGGTCTTATCCTTTGCCTCTGCATGTCCTTTGGCCAGCAAAGCAGCTTGACTGCATACGCTTAGGAGACATGTGAAAGTGGTAGCATCTGGACTTATCCCTTGCCTCTGCATGTCCTCAAAATAGATGACAACTTTATTACCATCATGATTCATGTTGCACTCTCTTATTATTGAATCCCAATATGCAGCATTTCTCATTGGTATATTGTCAAAGGCTTATGATGTCCATATGTATTTCTCGACCTTTGTCTATTGCTCCTAAGATGCCACATGCTTGTATAACAGAAACCAGAGTGATGACATTCGGATTCATGACTTCGATTTGCATCTGTGTAAAGTAAATCAATGCTTCCATGTTGGAACCATTTTGAGCAGACCTTGAGACAAGTGCATTCTATGACTCCACAATTTTCTGCTTAAAAACTTCCAAATTTGGCACATAGGTCAATCAAAGTGGTGCCAACAAACCAGTCTTTATCTAAACCCTTTTGCACTATCTTTCTATATATCTCTTGGCCCTTTTCGATATATGATGCCACAACCCTTTAAGCCCAAACAATATGACATCTGGAGAGACACCTTCCTATTGCATCCCATCAAAGAAGGTCATCACTTTCTTTTCACGTCCATGTTCAAAATAGCCTGCAATCATGCATCCATGAAACTACATATCTAATTGGAAGATGGTCCAGGACACTTTGTGCCTCTGTATCTAGATGAGACTTGGCATATATGCTGATCAAAGTGTTACTAACAAAAATATCTATGTCAAATCCCTTTTGTGCAATCTCAGAGTGTATTTCTCTACCCATGTCTATCATTACTAAGGCACTACATGCCTTTAGGCTACAAATAAATATTGCAGTGTTTGATAAATATTTCTACCTCCTGCATCCTCTTGAAACATTCTAGTGCTTCTTCATATAGACCATTTTCCAAGTATCCCACAATGTGCATATCCCATGAAACCGTTGTGGATTTGCATGTTTGAGAAGCTGCAAATCCCTTCTTAAAATTAATTTCTTTGCAAATGCTTTGCAAGGTCCTATTTCTACATTGAGCAATCTGACACTCTTGAAATCCTTGGATGTTTTCCTTAACAAGCTTCCCAGAGATCCCTACATTTCTATCCTAGGTGTCAAACCTAGTCTTCAGAATCTATTCAACAATGATTTCCAAAGTGCTATTTCTAAACATGGTGTTTCAAAAAATCTCACAAATCTATCAATTCTTTCCAATCCTTATTCATGTGGCAGGCATTTAGCACTGAAATGCAAGAGCAATTCTAGAAGATCCTGCTACAATAGACTTGCCTTGCTGATGAAACATCCTTTGCAATGGACCTGCTTGCTGAAGGAAGATTAGTACCTTGCAGCTCAAGGTTTGGGCAAAAAAAAGGTATGTTTTCCCAAGGCTCTGAGTGTTTCTCAAAGATTTTGTTCTTAGATAATTATTTTTGGCCAGAGATGGTAGAATGACATGCTTGATTTTTAACACCTTCCAGTCTATCTTTTAGATGGTTTTTGTCTACAGGTTTTTCTATGTAAATTGTGTGCATTGGGTCCTCCTTCTTGTCTGCATATGATGCTTCTAAATGCTTTAAAGGAACTCATCAGTTGTAGCTTCCATATATGTCATTCAGATACAAGTGACTTCACCCTGAGAAGATGCACAGACACTATGAAGAGCTAGACGCAAGATAAAGCTTAATAAGTTAATACAAACAAATGTATTTTGTAGTGGGAATTATATAAGTAAATATAAATGTTCTGGTAAAATGTGAAAATTAATAAGGTAGAACAGTTCCTATGGTAAGAGTATGCTATCAATTTTTAGCTTGTTACATGTAAAATGCCAAATAGTTTCTCTTTTAAGATTGCTTGACATTGTATTTAGGGCACTCTTTTTTAAGATTGCTTGACATTGTATTTTAGCTCGTGTATACATTAAAATAGAATTGAGTTTTTTGCTTCTTCAAATGCTAACATGTTAGAATAAAGCTTTATCATTGATGTCTTTTTAACGGCGTGACTGGTCCAAACTTGTTGTGGCCAGTCACTTTGTCCGTCACCTCTATTTCTAGTCGAGCCTCGTTGCTTCTCTTGAAACTGGCAAATGGGCATGCAAGAAATTGACCTCCTCTGTTTGCACAGAATCTCAAAGAGGCACAGAAAAAATCTACTGGCAAATCCATTCTAGGTGGGAGTGCAGATTTCTTATCAAATATGAACAACATAGATGCAGTGGTGTCTCAGTTGAAGCGGTGTAGGGACGTGGAAGAAGGTAAGAGAATCCATATCCAAATTATTCGAAATGGATTAGAGCATGTTAGATATGTGCACAATCTTCTAATCCAAATGTGTGATAAATATGGAGCCCTTAGAACATGCATATTCAGTTTTTGATGGTATACAGTCAAGAAATTCCTTTCTTGTAGCTTAGACTGCTTTGATTGGTCTTTATGCTAAGCAGTGTATGATAGATGAAGCACTAAGAATCTTCTAACAAATACCACATCCATAAGTCATTGTTTGGAATGTCATAATCACAACTTTCATAATGAAATTGGTTCATACCCAAGTCTTTCAAGAAATGCCTAAATGCAATTTGTCGTCTTGGAATACTATGATTGCAGGATACACACAAGAGGGGCGTAACCAGGAAGCCTTTGAGCTCTTATGAGAAATGAAGACAGAAGATGCCAGATCGAATAATGTCACGTTTTTAAGCCTGCGGCTTGTGGCGGAAAGGCAGATCTTGTTGGAGGTAAGGAATTACATAGAAGAATAGTAGACCATGGTGTGGAGTCAACCATCGTATTTGGAGGTGGAAGTGCTCTAGCTGGTATGTATAGTAAATGTGGTAGTCTGCAGGATGCAAAATCTGGTTTTGCCAAAATGCTTAAGAAAAATGCAATAATCTGGAATGAAATGCTTTCAGATTATGCTCACCATGAAAATGCTAAAATGCTTCAAATTTTACATGAAATGCAGATGGAAGGTTTGTTATTTGATAACGTTACATTTGCCATTGTTCTTTCTGCTTTCTGTCATGCTGACTTAGAAGATGAGGGATGCTATTAGTTTGTCTTTATGGGTCAGAATAATTTCGTTACAATAGCAATGGAACATTGTAGTTGTATGATCAAATCCATGCAGTCATGTTACAACGTGGACAGATATCAAGTATCTTTTTTAATTGAAGGCTGCTATATATATTAAGGGTAAATATATAGGTACAAAATACTTTTTGGAGGGAAGTATAACCCTGAAAAAAGATAATACAACCGAACTTTTTGAAGGGAAGTTTAACCCTGAACATTAAAGTGGAACTACCAGAAATTAAAGTAACAGTAGTTAGAAGCCAGAAAGGCTCTGCAACTAAAAATAGAAATAGCATAAGTAGTTAATAGTCATAATTATGGCATCTGATCGTTAAGACTGACGTCCTGATTAATGAGCTGATTTCAAATTCTGGTTCCTGTTTTTCCTTGCTCGACCCCTGAAAGCCTCATAAAAGATGCAGTACATACATCCACAAGTTTTGGCTTTTGACATGTTGAATCTTCCTTTGGAATCCTTGGCAATGCATATAAAGTCTCGCTTTAAATCTTGACTCAGATCACAGGAGCAGCCGCAATCGCACTCCTCCTCATGATTGGATACGTCCGCAACACCAAAAACCTTAAGCCACAAATCATTTGTAGCTCGATCAATCTTCTTCCATTTCAGCCTCTTTACCAGCACAAACAAGGCTCCTGTCAGAAAATTTCAAAGCACAATTAGTTCCCAACTTCATTAATCCAAAAAACATCATATTGAAATTGCTTAATAATTCCTTCAGGGTGGATGATCTCATGATTAAAAATAAACTAGTTTCTCCCTTTCCAAATTCTCCAAAGGAGAATATAAATTCTCCAGTCATGGGGATTAGGGGGAAGGAAGAAGTCCTCGGGAGCTAAATCAATAAGATCATATCCTAGAATTATCGAGGCCAGCTCCAAGATCCACTCTGCCCATAGACATCTCCTGAAAAGATGATCCTCATCTTCCATAGCACTGAGACATCTTTCACAAACATCTGAGTTTGACATATTGAGCCTGTATCTCTTTTTGTTGGTTGCCAAGGCCTTGTGCCATAGTTGCCACATAAAGGACTTGATTTTCGGATTGATTGGGCTCTTCCACATAAAAATCAAGTTTCTGGAACATCTATCAGCTTCAATGCCCCACTTGAGGTGGATGGAAATTTCTTGGTCCTTCATAAGGTATCTGTAGGCTTTTTTGACACTAAAACCAGCAATCCCATTATGGAGCCAATGATCTTCTGAGTTGCTCCAGTGCCAAATGATGACTGTGTTGATGATAGCTTCATAGACCATTTTAACATTCTCATTTTCACCTGCAAAGACAAATCTATTAAAGGCGATGACACCGTTCGCATCAAAAAGGTCACTGATGTGTACAACCCCTTTGGATTTCCAAAGGTTAACCTGGTCAGGGAAATGACAGGCCAGGCACATCTCAGGATTGTCGAGAAGAAGAGCTGGATTCCATAAAATAGTCTGATTATGGGAGAGGCCCTCCTTCCATGTATACATGTTTTTGACTTCAAACCAAGCCTTGATCCATTTCTTTATAAGAAGAGGAGTATTAGTAGGAACCCTAAAGGGAAAAAAAATGGAGTAAGGAAGATCCATCCTGAGATTTCTCCAACCAAAAGGATGACGTTTGCCAATGTAATAACAAATCAGGATAGAAACAGGGTGTTTGATCATATTATAACAAGCTTTATAAAAATACTTAGCCGCCAGGGCAGTGCCCTGTTTTTCGATGTTGATGGTGCCTAGGCCTCTATTTTTCTTTGACTTGCAGCACTCAGACATGGCTACCGGATGCCAGCACCTTCTGTTCTATCCATAAGCAATGAATCTCCCCACAATACCCTGTAACTTAGAGGAAACTTTTTTAGGAGCCATGATAATAGAAGATTGATAGACTTGGGATGCCGAGACCATAAAGTTAACTATGATGGCCCTTCCATTTTTAGATAGATATTTCGAATTTAAGCTATCGACCTTTCTGTCAAATTTATCAATCATACCATCCCATAATTCAAATGCATTACATCTGATTGCAAAGAGGATTCCTAAAATCTTAGCCTTATTATTCGGGGAGTTATATTTACAGCCCAGAAAGTTCGCCATTTGCTGCCCTTTTACCTGGTCTCTGGATTGAATAGCAGACTTAGCTGGATTGATTTTGCATCATGAGGCTTCTCCAAAGTCTTCTAAAATCCTTTGAGTGTTGATGATGGAAGCGTTGTCCAAGGAAACCAACAAAAAGGTATCATCTGCAAAGTGGTTATTAAGGATTTGTTCCATCTGAGCGTTCTCAGGAAGTTTCAACCCCTTAATGATGTTAGTATTTTTGGCCCATTCCATCTTACCATGAAGGGCTTCCATAACAATCAGAAAGAGGAAGGGAGCAAGAGGGCAACCTTGCTTGACCCCTCTTTTGATAGAGAAAAAGGAGCTGCATTCTCCATTAGTAAGCACAGCTGATCTAGAGTTTCTTAATTTTGGGGATAAGAGTAAGCACAGTTTCTTAATTCTAGAGTAAGCACAGCTCAATTTTGGGGATAAGAGCAATGAGGCTTGTGTTAATCTTGGCATCTAGAATCTTACAATTACTGAATTCATTAGCCAGCTTGGTAATATAATCACCAAGGACACCCCAGGATTTTTTGAAGAACTCGGTCGGGAGACCATCTGGCCCAGGCGTCTTACCATTTTCCATGTCCTTAACAACCTGCAAAAGCTCATCATTTGTAAAAGGTTTAGAAAGAGATATCAAGTATCATTTAGGATAAGAATGTAAGTAGATAATAAGACATTTTGTTTATGGAATACAGATATAGTGACCAGCAGCACATGCCTTTACTTTTTGGCAATCCTTCTGAAAGTACCAAAGATGAAACGCAGGGAAGACTGATAGGTGCATTTACTTCAGGTTGTAATCTAAAAAGACTTTGTAAAGAGGGGCATGTAAAGGAGACACTCAGCATTTTTGATAAAATTCAGAGTCATCTGGATTTTGACAGTTGTAACTATATGTTGCAGGACTGTATCAGCATTAAGACCTTTAATGAAGGAAGGAAGCTTCATGCTAGACTTATAAGGAACATATCACATCAAATGTGTTCCTGGCTAACTTGCTAATCACTACTGCAAGATTTCAAGCATAGATTATGTGCTCAAAGTGTTTGAAAATATGCATGTGACGTCCCCTGCTCGTATACGATGCTCCCATTGTGTATAAACTGGAGATCCCCTCCTGCTAGTCTGGCTAGCTAATAAGAGGCCGTCCACCTGACGTCAAACTCGTGATGGTGGGCAAGAGTCTATGTGGAATGAATGGGCGTGTCATTCATCCCATCATCGGGATCTACCTAGCTGCGGAAGCGCATGAATGTCAGTACAATAACCATCGCACAACATAGCCACCTTAAAGAGTGGAATCATTGTTAAGATGGCCAGGGCCCGGTCAGAAGGGCTTGAGCAGATTCACTGAAGTCAGTGATCTTGGATGCTCAAGTGATCTGCCTGCTACAATGTCACGTGGGATTTACAAAAAACTTAAAGGGAAAACTTGCAAATACAGACAAGAACTTAAGCAATTTCAGAATACCTAATGAACTCCAAGAACATGCACTCAATAAAATCTGAACACTTGATCGAATTGGAAGAAGGTAATGAAAGCTTTTCAACTTAGAAAGATACACCTCAACATGAAGGTAATATATCAAAATGAAGAAACACAATACAAGAAAATAATCTCAAAGCAGAATTGGACCAAGAGGCTGACAGCAACTAAGGGCACAATCAAGACTTTTGGACCCTGTTTCGATCTAGAATAGGTCCATTTATCGTCGCCTGATGATGGCGCAATCCTGTACTTGAAGATGCGGAGGAATCTGTACATGGAGATTGGTACCAGCAAAATTGAGATCCCACTCAGCGAAGTGACTGTGGAATATTTTTGTAACTACCCGTGGGATCTTCTATAGTCGTGGTCTTGCCTAAAATCGTGCCCAAAATCGTGATCATGGGCGTGCTTAGAATCGTGGTCCAGATCGTGGTTATGTTCGTGTCGTGGCCGTGGTCGTGTTCGTGGGAGCAGCCGTGTGAGTCTTCTGTTGTTCCATAGCGTGCTGCTTCCCACGCCATGGTCGGACCTACGGCCTTCCTGTAGACACAACATAATTGCCTTTGTATAACATTGACGTAGCATCAATGTTAACACCACCCCCCTCCGAAACATATCCCAGGGGTCACAAAAATGGGGGGAGTCTTCTCCGGAGGTGGCCATGATCCAGGAGATAATTTGGGTGCATGCTCCAGTTCACTGTGGGGTGGACAAGTCAATCATAGTATGATTGAAAATGCCTGCGTCGTGCAGGATCACCAGGATTTGTGAGGTGAGCAATGCCTTTGCTGGTGCCCAAAAGGAAGTCCATGCACAACATCTCCTCAAAAACATCATGGACTAGAGCAAGGACTTCACGGCACCTGCTAAGTAGAAGATCTTATATACCATATTAGATCAGCATTCAAGTTGAAATGATATATATGGTAGTCGCATGTTTCCAGCTGCCTCAGAAGGTAGTGCAGAGCTAAACAGTAAGCACCATGTTGATATACATATGGATCAGGTGACTGCGTGGCATAGCTAGCGAAATGCTGCAGGGTGGACATGATTGTCGCAAAAGTAGTCCAGCCATGCATATTTGGGATGTAAATCTAGTTTTGATGGTCTCCCAGTTTCTGTCCAGGCACCCAGGCTGCCATCGAACAAAACAAGGGTCAAAGCATGGATCATCTCTTATCTCAGGAGGAGTCTCCGACCAAACTGCCTGAATATCTCTGTGCGTTATAAAGGCCTCTCGCCAATAACCATCCGAGACCACAGAGAAAGAGTTTGCTCCTAATGGCCTATAGCGGGCCACCTTGACATTTTTCCATGCCTGTAGGATAGAGATTCGTAAGTTGTTGATATGCGACATCTCCGTCAGATTGTATTTTCGCCACAGTTGCTGTCAGTGGTTGAGCGAAACAAGTCCTTGCACTGGAACTGGAGACCAGCCTGAACAATTTCCTAGCTGCAAGTAGGCCATATAGTATTGCATTGCAATCTGTGCCATGTTTAACTCTCTTTCATTTAAGTGCACTGACAGAGTTCCGAGTCAGTGGTAACCATTCCTGTAAAAGGTTTTTGAGCTTGTTCTTGGCCAACTGGTAGACTTCAGCCCTATATGGGGTTTTCAACAAAGGATTTTCAGAATGGAAAAGAAGATCGTTGGACACATCCTGTTCATACGCAGTCTTCCAGGCATTATAATGAGCACAATGATCTTTGATAAAAAACTGCTGGTTGAGTCTGTCCCAATAAATGTAAGCCATAGGCTGTACAATGAATAAATAAAGAATATTTGGATCTTCTAAATGAATCAGATGAAAATAGACCATGGTACAAAATAATGCTTGCTGAGCCGTGTTGAGTTCGTGCCAGTACTGCACCAGGGAAGATGTGGAGACAAGATATTTGACTGCTCCACCCAATAGTATCCACGAACTCCGAAATTCCGGTTGGCAAAGAGCCGTGTGCAGTATCCACTCTGGAGGATTGGTATTGGAATGGTCAGCTTGCTTCTTGGGATTTCTTTCGGGCCCGGTTTCGGCTTAGGGGCAGCGACCGGGCTATTTGGGAGAAGGTGGCGGGTACTATTCCACTACATAAACCTCTTTTACTCCAGGATGCTGTGGTGCAGGTCCAGGTTTCGAGGATACACCCGGATGTTGTTGCCTCCTGCTTTGTCCGGTCTTGTTATCGGGTGTTAGTTATTCCAGTTATTCATGCCAGTTTACCGCCTTCAGATAAGTGGTCAACGGGTTCTTGTTGGCATTCTGTATGGTCATGGACGTGGAATCCTCTTCCCCCACCAAAGGTTAGGGTGCTTTTCTGGCACGTGGTGCATCGCTGTATCCGGGTGAATGTCCTTGTGAGCAGGTTTAAGCCAGGTGTGAGCCCTCTTTGCGCTTGCTGTGGCCTTCATCGGGAGTATGTGAAGCATTGTCTAGTCTTGTGCCCTCATTTGCAGGTTGCTTGGGATTGGGTTAAGGCCCTGTTTCAGGTCAGGATGACT
>JAANSK020277702.1:0-11196 GCA_011763485.2 Isoetes engelmannii
CATAGGAAATCAAATTAAGAAAAAATTCCAAAAAGTTTTCGGCACGCCGGAAAAACCGAATTTAATAAATAGATACGAGGAATATGCATTCAAATCCAGGTGAATCCAACGCTTGGTCTAATTTGATTTCCTCGAATAATCTCACCTTGTCAAAACTTCTCATAAGTTCAACTCTTTGAGAGCAAATATACAGTCTTTATCATGTTCCGTATTTTCTACTGGTCTGATCATAGGATACCATTGTTTGTTGTCTTTATGATAGATTTTACTTAAGTAAAAGTGTGTGGAACTGTAACAGTGGAGTTCAGAATCTTTCAGATTATACTATTTTCGATCATTTTCCTTAACACCTCTCTGGCAATAATAATAGTAGAAGAGGGCCCTACTTTAAGCTAAATGTAAACCTCCTTAATCACCTTAATTTTCAAACTCTTTTGAATAATGTCTTGACTCCACCAACAAGCCTAGTGGCACACTTTTGGATGGATGTCTTGGTGGTGCAGAACCTCCAAATCTATTAAGCAATGGCTAAAAGAGTGGAGCAAAGAGATTCACCACTCCAAGATGAGAAATTTGGAGAAGCCATCATCTTTGGAGATGAGCAGAACATAATTAAACTTATATTTACAGAATAGAATTAATGTTATATTTAGAGAGGGAGGGAGGGAGGGAGGGAGATGCCTTGGCCACATGTTGACTTAGAGATGACGAGAGAGAGTACGAGAGAATATGAGAGTTGAGAGAAGGGGAAAGATGGGTGAGAGTAGGAAAACTTGACTTCCACCTTGAGAGATGATTTACCCCTAATAGCCGTTAAGGGCATTTTCATGACCCACTAACTTAACCATCCTCCTAAAATTATGTCGCCTGAAAAAACTTCCCGAAAATTTTCCCTCGCCGTAATTTTGAAGCGCCATTTTCCCCCGTTTCTTGGTCTTCAAGATTGCACAAATCCTTGAATACCCACAAATCCTTGGATCCGCATTGATGATTTGCAGCGTGGAGGTAATATTTAGCTTCTTCGATCCTCTTCAATTTAATTGGAAGCAGTCTTTTGTTGTTCTCATCTCAAATTTCATTGCAAGAGATAATAATTTTTGCTTGCTTTACCTGAATTTCTTCGGATCAAATGCCGAAGGCTACTAGATCTGCATTGCCTGCAAGCAACAAACCATTCGTGCCTCCTCCGATTGAGAAAATTGCTCCAAGATGGACCGGAAAGATGATAGGCCAGATTTCGGTGAATGTAGATTTGGAGACGAATTCTGAACCAATTCCCATGACAAATGAGCCGAAGGGAAAAAGATGTAAGCGAGTTCTTAGCAAGATTCCACCGCCAACTGGAATTGTGAGTGAATCTTCTTAGCCCGAGAAATCATTGTCAATTGTTATTCATGAGAAAAAGAATTCCAAACAGATAGATGTAGAAAAGAAGAAGACTCCAGTCCAATGGACAGATTAGGGTGTTTATACCTTCCTAACCCTCTTGAATGAGATGAAATTGGTTACCAATGGTAGTCTGAATATTTCCAACACACAATGGAGAGAAATTCTTGTAAAATTGCAGCCTATTGTTGCTGGTCTAGTCGAGGTGAGACAGGTCAAGAACTGGGATAAACTTCAAGCTAAATTCAAAGATGAGAAAGAGGCTTGCAATCACACTGATTTAGAGCCTTCCACTTGGAAACGGTAAGAAAGAATGGAAGAAGTGAAGTTTGGTGTAACCTCAGATAATTCTATTCCAGGTGCTGGAGATGATGGAGACTTTGGGAATGAGGCTTTTGAGGCTGCAAATTTACACACCATTTTTTCTGAAGCTTTCATGAATGATACTTTTTATGAGATAGTAGGATCTGATTCTGCTTTTGAGGACCACTTTAAGGAAGGAAGGAAGGAAGGAAGGAAGGAAGTATATTTTAACGTCCATTGAGGCCAAAGGCCTATGAGACGGTACATGTCGTACAGATAACAACAAAAACCCAACACCAACAATAAAAAATAGACGATGTAACTGTACAATGTACCCCTACTAACGGGATGAAAAAACCCCCATGTGGGAGGAAAAACCCTAACAGTAGGCTATCAAATACCCTGTCCCAGAAGAGAGACTCTGGTGTCCGAGATCTGCAGGATGTAAGAACCCAGTCGTGCCACCATTGGTGATGCGAGTAACTGATGTAGTGGTGTCTCAGAGCATCTGAGATCAGTATGAGCTGCTCGGACATTGGTATATGCCGGGCATTGCTGGAGGGCAATGAAGAGAAACTTAATGTAAATGTTAAGATTGACAATATTGAACCTATACCCGACCCGCATGAGGTGACCGACTATAGGCCTAGCTTGCTATGAGGACCCCTGGAGCCACGCCCAGTAGGGTCCTTCCTCCACTTCATCCAGCGCCCGTTGTCTGGTGCTCAGCCATCCCACAACTTGTCCAACCAGGTGGGCTCTATGCACAGGCCAAAATATAATGGGAATTATAGGAGCTAAGCTAAAAGCATTATCTAATAGTAGGCTTCTAGATCTCTACTCCCCTTCCCAATACACAAGAGGTGCAAAATACGAGATCAACCATGATCACATCACATAACTTGATAACAAGAGGATAATCATCTAATTATTTTGTGGTTGTTATAAATGATAACCTTTTGTTTTAAATGAAAGTTACCTAAATGCCGCTATACTTTGCAAAAGGATAGGGAAAGAACACAGTCAAGAAACATGGTCCAAATTTGCACGCCGGCTAGTATTCCCGCTGCCTCTGTTTTGGAGCATGCTCAGTTGATTTGTGTCGACATGGGGGGCTACAAAGCAGATTGGACTGTTTCCCGGTTCCTGGATCTATATGAAGCATCTTGCTAATGACAGCCTGCAGTGCATTTCACCTCATCACGCTACTTCGTCTCGGCCACATGCCCAACTGTCTCCATAGCCAGGTGCAGCTCGAGGGTGACGGCGAGATTTGTGTCAGCACCTACGAAGCCCCTGGATTTTAGAACAAGAAGCGCATCAAACAGCACCAGTACTTTGTTACCGGCATCTCGATTATTAGAGGTGCTTACAGGGCTAGAATTCAAGGGGCAAGTCTGGATCTACATTTCTCCTCGCCATCTCATCCAGGACAGAAGTACCCAATGCCACAGTGGAAACGCACAGGTGATAAGGAGGCGGATAAGAAATAGCGAAGGCATATGAAGAAGATGTTCGAGGCTAGAATGAAGTACAGTTGGACGCAAATGGAAGGGATGAACTCTTCCAGCAACAAATGCAGACGTCCTTTGCGTTCTACACTGTGCAGCAACTAGTTCCGCAAGATGGATACGTGTTTGACGTCTTCTTAGGTGGTGCATTTTCCAGAGTTGCTCTAATGCAGGAAAAGAAGAGCATGTCCTTGGAACATGATGACAAGAAGGTGAGGTTCCTGCGAAACTTCTTCGGGTACCTTTGAAAGCTAGTAAAAGAAGAGCCAGAGGCAACTGTCGAAGATGTAGCAGGAGATGTTGATTAGGACAGAGGCGAGCCTTCTGGAGCAGCTAAGGATGCAGCCATAATGCAGGAGGCAGTGCTACCAGAGGACTTAGATGCTATCGTCGACAAATATGATGCTCCTCAATATGCCGACACTTTGGAAAGACTGAAGAATGGAGAAACCAGAGCATCCACACTTGGCGAGGTACGCAGAGGTTTAGATAAAATGGAAAGGGACCTTGTTAGCATTGAGCCTCTTTTCCTAGGCCTGGAAAATTTGAGCAAGAATCTGGACAGAGACATGCATGTAATTGGTCGTGATTCCATGCAGGGATCATCAGGGGAAGTAATGGATGCCCAGCGAGACGAGGATGCAGATCTCTTTGACGAACCTCAGGATTTAATTAACATGTGCGAAATCATAGAGCACAGGCCACCCGTGGACTTCCAAGGTCCACTTGGAGACCTTGTAAACTATGGTCCTTCGCCGGAAACCAGGAAGCGGCTCCAGTGTTGTGGATTACGTGCTGGTGGAGGAGCAGGATTTGCATCTGATCAACCACTTTGACATTGGAACAGAGTCGGGATGAGGAGGTGGACTCAGACCACCCACATCCTCAATACCACGTATGCCCCAGCTGCGCCTGGACTATGATCATGTCGAGACTTATGACCAGATGGTTGAACATGACCTAGAGGGAATACTACAGCTTGCTGCATTGCAGCAATAGGCTGCCCAGTTGACTGAGATGCTCATGACGGCTGCCGACAGTTGATTTGGAAGAGGCCACTCTAGGAGGCCCTTGGGAGCTACCATCTTCCCTCACAACCAGTGGTTTGATGATGAATGTAAGCAGTTCAAATGCTGGCTGCGAGAAGTCACAAATCCTGCCTTGCACACACACGCCATCCGAGAATATCGTACCTTCCTCAAGAGCAAGACAACCAAATACCTAGCAGAACACCAGCAACAAATGTTTAGTCTCCTGGATCGTCATTCCAAGACCTTCTAGAAAAGGGTACTGAGCAAGCCTCTGCAACCTACAGGGAATATCGCCTCGGAGCAATGGGTGCAGTACTTGTAACGGTTTTATGACCCATTGGGGGGTTGGACAGCAGTACCCCCCTACAGATGGGCCTAACGCTAGTCATTACGGAGGCAGATGTGATAATGGGCCTACAACGTCTCGCTAATGGGAAGGCAACAGATTTGGATGGCATGCAGGCAGAGCTTTTCAAATGGGCTGGGGCTCCAATGGTACCTGTCCTAACGACATTATTTAATAGAGCACTGCAAGAAGGCCTTCCCCCTAGTGGATTGCTAGTATAGTTGTTCCCATATACAAGGCAGGCGACCCTCACTGCCCAGCCAACTATCGCATGATCATGGTCAGCTCCCTCTTTGCAAAATTATTGGCTTGCATCCTGGAGCAACGGTTGACAATGTGGACAGAGGATGAGGAGGTCTGTGCTCTCACACAAGCAGGTGGATTTTGCAAAAGCTTTTGACATTGTGCCTAGGGACAAGTTGTGGGACAGATTGAGGCAGCTAGGGACCCCTATTGACTTGCAAAATGCAATATACATGTTATATGAGGCATGATCAGGCCGTCTGACATCATCGGGACAGTCTGTCATTAGTAGTATTGGAGTGCGCCCGGGTTGCCCCCTCTCCCCGATGCTCTTTGGCCACCACATTGATTGGTTAGAAGACGGCTTGCTGAACATGGAGGAGCGGATGCTCAACTCATGCATCACATAGTTCAGTGACTCATATACGCCGACGACGTACACCTCTTGGCCCACACTCCATGTGACGTTCCATAATAATATATAGTGTAAATACGTATAATACTGGCCACGTCACTGGTACATGCCGTATATATGTCATGTACCTCGTATACCTGTAGACGGTGTAGAGTACCCCATGGGGCAACATGCCCATAGAACCATTATATTGCACATTGACCATGCCAATATATTAACATTGAACCATTAACATGTAAATATAGTATATTAACATTAGCATTTAATGCCAACATACTATATTAAGACCATTAACATTAAAGTATGGCATGTGGCATCATCCTAGGGCTTTAGATCCTAAAACTCTAAACCCTAATGAACCTTTATAAGCCATTAAACCCTAAGTTTCCCTTTTGGGAAACTCGCCAAAGGGAGAGCAGCAGCCTTGGGAAGCGTGCAGCAGCAGCTAGGTTCTTGGGGAAGCGTGCAGCAGCAGCCATATCCATTGGGGAGTGTGGCTGGGTGTTGTAGCAGACCTGCAGCAGCAGATCCGACCCTTGGAGAAGTGCCCAAGTCAATTTGCAGCATCCCAACCTATTGGAGAAACCCAAATCAACCTTGCAATAGACCCATTTCAGTTCATAGCAGATATGGAAGGATTTAGAGGACCCATGCCTGGCAGCCAAGGATCTGGTAGGTTCTGTTTGCTATTCTAGGAATTGCCTTGTAGCATTCATTAGTTATCCTTGCCCATAGCCTAGGATTAACTAATGAATGCTAATTATGTAGGATTAGCTCTTGATTGTCTATGTACAGTTCTGTTATATTATTTCAAATCTGTTCTATTAGATGTATCATGGTTGTCTATGATGATTTGCTGCTCTTGTGAATTGGGAAGGGGGGTAGAGATCCTAAACTTAGTTCAGTAGCATGATCATAGTATGAGTCCCAATTAATTCCCATTAATTGCGGCCTGTGCATAAAAGCCCGCTTATGTTGAGTTCCTAGGGGTCAGACCGGATCATAAGGGTAGCTATGTCCCATGGCAGTTGACTCCTTTTGGTGTGTAAGGCCTACCGGGGAGACACTGCAGACTAGGCCTAATACTCAGGGACTGAGTGTGCCCTGAGTATGAGTTTGAAACCCGTTGGGGGATAAGCAGCCATGCTTTGCAGTTGGATGTGTTCCAAGCCTGGAGATGGCGGTAGCCCCTCTTCAATTGGGTTAAGTCAAGTATGGACAGTTGGAGTCCTCTAGTCTGCCTGCTATGACATAGGTTATCTAGTGGGGAGTGATCCCCTTACCTGTCTCATCGGGACTGGGGAGATGCAACCCAGTAGTAGCCCCTCTGGTCAAACCCCGAAGATCGTCAACCTATCTGCAAAGTATGCACATGAGGGGCGGATGGAGTGGACAACCCGAAGGCCATGTTCTTTAGCTAGCCAACTCCGTTGTCATTATTATGTCTGCACTGATCTCTGGAACCCCAAGCCTCAGTCATACCATGAGTCTGAGCCTTGGGTAGGATCTCCATTCAGTTGTTATGTATGTGGGTGCAGGTACTATGGTGGATACCACCCTTTGAGGTGGTACTGTATTTATTCATGATTCATTGTTCTTATGTGTGTTTCATGTTTCCGCATTGATAGATGGATTCCGAGGGAGACGGGATCAATGGCACGTCCGGTCCTCCCACACAGATCATTGCTCACCATCAAGGAGTTCTGTGTCAGATGGACGACCCCTTGTTGGCATGTTGGCTAGCAGGGGGGATGATCCAGTTCATATACGGTGGGAGCATCATATACGAGTTGGGTACGTCACAGTGGTATCAGAGCAATGATCTTGGCTGACCAAGATCGAGCACTGGCCATCACCCATAGGCTAACTGTCCTAAAACTCAGCTTGAGAATTTAATTCCAAGCATGAACCTCGAAAAGTGGAAAAAAAAAATTCGCAGGGTAGAAGTAATGCTTAGTTAGATAGGAGTAGCTAGTTGTAGCAGTTAGAAGAACCCCTATAGGGATAGCTTGATCCAAATCTTAATTGTCAAAATTCACCCTGAAACATTGGCCAAATCACCAAATAATAGGGTAAATCAACTTTTAGACCCTAAATTGCTTAGAATAGACCTCACACCCCCTTAAATTCTTGATAAAATAGTAAAATTTTGACCAAAAAGATTTGAGGTAAGTGGGAGTGCGCCACAACACCATAAGTCCCAGGACTTATGCCCTCTTGGCGCACACCAACTCCTCGACATCATTTTGTGTTAAGTAGGTTAGTAACATATAAAGTAGTTAAATAATTAATTAAAAAAAAATTGACCAAACCCTAAAAATTCCCAAGCCTATATAAGGGCAGTCACCCCACTCATAATTTAGGCTTTTTTGTTTTTGCTTCTGCTTCTGCCTGTTAAGCGCTCCCTAGGCGCCTTTGCTCCATTTCGAGTGATTCTTCGTATGGCAAGAACCAAACAGACTGCTAGGATGAAAACTCCGCTCGAATTATCCAGCGCCAAGGTGGAGAAGTGCCAACGGATGATCGAAGAGGCCAAAGCTCGAGGGGAGGACACCATTGCTCTAGAGAAGAAATGTCGACATTTGAGAAATGTCGAGCGAGTCGAGAAGAGGAAGGAGAAGGATGAGAAGAATAGGAAGAGAGAAGAGGAGAAACTGAAGGCAGAAGAGGAGGAGCGACTCGATGAGGAGCGGATCGAGAGAAGGATCAAGAACAAGGATGATACCCGGCAAGAACAGAAGAACAAAGACAAGGGCAAGAAGAAGGTAACAATGGAAGAGCTCAAGAAGAAGAAAAGCCTCCAAAGGATGAAGAGCACAAGGGTGGATCCTCAAGGAGGGCCCAAGATGAAGGAGGCCGAGCCTGACCGAGCACCATCACCAGGTAGTTCTGACATTGAGTCAGATGCAGAAGATGAAGATCTTGCAAAAGATCGAGAACTGTCGAAGAGGGATTACCAAAAAGAAGGCTCTTCAAAAGCAGGTGGAAGTGGAGACCAAGATGAAGAAGTTGCAGAGCAAGTGGTCGAAGAAGAGGCCGAAGATGAAGTAGTACTTCCTTTTCCTGAGTGGGACTCGATTCCTGAAACTAACAAGAAGCCCGTGAGATCAGCCCAAGATTCATTCCTCATTAGGCAGGATCGAGAGTACCAAGAGAAGCTGAAGAAGTATCGGGCCTACATGAAGATGTACAACATTTACAAGGCCTATTATGATGCTCATCGAGTGAGGTACGTCAAATCAGGAAAACCTACGAAGGAGCAGATGAATCTCAAGGCACTACCGGAAGCACCAAAGCCTCCCAAGAGGTCCATGAGGAGGAAACGGGACTCGGTTTTCTCGAAGGCACTTAGGGAGATCAAACACTTCCAGAGGAGCACTGCCTTCCTCATTCCCTGGACGTCCTTTGCCAAGCTTGTCCGAGAAATTGTGCAGCAGTACAGCTCGGTGGACATGAGAATCATGCAGAGTGCTCTATTAGCACTACAGGAAGCTGCCGAGAGTTATCTAGTCCAGCATTTTGAGGACTCTGTAGCATGTACTATACATGCTAAGAGAGTAACTCTGATGAACAAGGACTTACAGTTAGCTAGGTTCACTAAGAAGGAGGATAAAAGATGAATGTTTAAACTTTATATGAAAAATTTTGATTAATACAAGCTTTTATACTTTTTGTACTCATGATTTGCTGCAATACAAGTTTTTATTGTTGATATGTAGTCTAGACACGCTAATCTATTAATGTATCTAGTTTACTTTGCTTAATTTGGATGAATTTTGGCCAAAGTAGACTTGAGGTCAGTCGGAGTGCGCCACAGCACCATAAGTCCCAGGACTTATGCCCTTCTGGCGCACGCCCACTCACCTCGACCTTAATTTTGCTAGTAAAACTCATCCAATCATAGAAGTAAGACCATATATGAGCTAATTAGAGTCTCTAGAGTAGGAAAATGGCCTTACTTCAGTAAGTTAGACACTTTTTGACCCTCAAATAGAGCCCAGGTGAGTCGGAGTGCGCCACAGCACCATAAGTCTCAGGACTTATGCCCTCCTGGCGCACACCCACTCACCTCAAACTTTGAACTGTCATAACTTGTTGACTCTAGCTCCAAATCACATGAAAATAGTTGCATTAGGTCCTTGAAACGGTCCTAGTCGTGCTCTACACCTCAAATAGTGCCCAGAATGTCCAAAACCAGCTCAAATAGGCCAACTTTCCAAAACCCTAAAATTTTGGAAATTAGGGTTTGTCTATGAATACAAGCAGAGACCCCCTCATTTGTACATTGTCATTTGTTTGTGGCCCCAAGGAGATTTCTCAAGTCCCTGAGGCGCTTCAAGGTCTGTTTGTCATTTTCAGCTTGTTCTTCATCATGGCCACCAGAACTTTCATCACTTGGTACAATGCCTCAACCCATGTTGCCCAAGCAGACATCAATCAGGTATTTTATGTCTTTCAGAAGGAATTTGATTTGCAAGCCACCTTAGAAGCCAACCCCTTATGTCATCATATCCTTAGTGAGTTCCAGCAAGTAGTAGGACCTTACCTGCAGGAAGTCCCGCCTTGCATAGGACCCTTTTTACCCAGTGCCATTATAGAGCAAGCCCTTAGCTACATCCCAGGCATCAAGGACAAATTGACCAGCCGAGCCCGTAGTATGCCTGATATTATGTGCACTGATGTCATTAGAAGGAGATAATTCTCTTATAACACTGCCCTTTCCATCTACCTCTTCTATAAGGCATAAACCATCCTAGGTGAGCCTTCTATCCAAGCCAAGAATGTCCAACCCCTAGACTCCATAATAGAAGCATGCCTACTGCTACAGTACGGGGACCAAGAGGAGAAAATAGTTGACGATGATGAAGAAGACATTGAAAACATGGTCGATGAAGAAGTGACGATGATGAATTGAAGACATAGCCGAAGCAGACTCAGAGGAGGAGCGCCAACAAGCAAAAAGAATGGACTAAGGATTCGACTAGGACCTACAGAACCTCAGGATAGCACCCCCTATCGACCTTGGCATCACCAGCTTAGCACCGATCATTGTCGAAGGCCAGGAGTATTTGTTACTCAATGACATCAAGAACCTTCGAGAGTACAGAGACCGTGGTTACCGTGTGGATGATCTGCTGAAACTCCTACAGCAAAATCCCGAGATCGACTCCTTCATAGACCGGGATTATGAAGAATTTCCACTTGAGATCCAGGAAGCAGAGACGTACAGGGGCAGGACCATCTCAGACCGAGAAGCTTACAGCAGAATCAGAAGCATTGTTCCACTGCAAGACCCCATGACAGATGAGGAGTTTGATGCACTGCAGAAGAGAATGGGAATCAAAGGCAAGACTACAACTTCCTTGCAACCTCAGGCAGAAGGATCTTCTTCCTATAAAAAAGGACGAGCAATCAGTTTGAGCAGCCGGCGCTCCGTCACAGCCGACTATGAGGACATGATGACTATACCACTTGATGTATATATCATATAAGCACATGGAAGCAGATGATACCCAGGCAGAGCAAGGAGAGAAAGGAAAAGCATTGAGGTACTATCTACCCCGACTCTTAGATGGAAGAATAGTCGTCATCCACAGAGATTTTAGTCCAAGGGCCGATGAAGCATTAGCACTGCTGATTAGCCACACAGGTTTTGGAAGACATGCTAAGCTTCCGGCCTAAATAGACCATGTCATTATGGTGAAGTACTCCATAGCCCTGAGCACCTTGGACTTCGCAGTGCCACATCTATGACAAGGAAGATTAGCAGTCACGGCGGCCCTCATCACCAAAAAGAAGGTTGAAGATCTAGCAGCGGCGCTTCAAGGGGGATCATCCCGTCCGGAACTTAGGACGCAGTGTCGGCACCGCTCAAGTGAAGAAATTTCTGCAAGACAACCCCTCTTACAGAGAACTCTGAATGAAATTATAATAGTAATTTGTATGTTGTACTTGGATATA
>JAANSK020277713.1:0-20761 GCA_011763485.2 Isoetes engelmannii
AGGCATGAATAAGCAAATAAACCAGGAAGCATCCATCGAGCATATTTTGCTGCTTCTATTGAAATCATGGGATCCTGGCCTAGTGCAACTAGCAGCCCTCCCATGTTGTACCAAACAACTGCTATTGGTACGCAGGTAATAGCCAACACAAAGATTGCCCTTTGCATGTAAATACCGAGTAAATGATACTGTTGTGCTCCATAGGCTTGTCCACAAAGTGTCTCCAAAGCACTGCCCATTCCTATCTATGGGAATGAAACAAGTCGACTAGTTTAAGATTTATTGAAAGCAAAGAATGCCAATGAATAACAATGAGTTAGCAAATGCTCACAACCGATAAGATAAAACGTACCAAGAGACTGAATCCCGAGACATTAGCAAAGGAAACAACAATAGAAGCACTGGAAAGAGACAACTGTCCCAAATGTCCAATGAACATGAGAGATACAAGTTGCAAGCAAAATTGCAAGAGATTAACGCCGATCATAAGGCAAGCAATCCAACACTGTCGTTTAACTTCGTCGAGCCAAATGGTCCACCAACTTTCATGGGAAAGCAAGGAAGGAGCTTCTGGTACGTAGTATGTCCACCTTCCATGTATGATTCTTTGGATATTCATGTGTGCTCCCCAAAGCAAGAGGATTGGTGAGTGGTTAGGCACAAAATTGGAGTGCTCTTCTGTTGGTCTGAAGTATAGTCACCTCTGTCTGTTGGTGTCAAATTGTGTGTCATGGTTTGTTGTGGTGAGAATGGGAACATGTACCTGCATGGGATTACGCCTTCTACTTTGCAAGAGGGCTGCATGTGTGGATTTGCTTGAACTTCACTAGATTACATAGCTTGTCTTCTTTTTATGTGCCTGTTGTGCTCGGTATAAAGGCGACAACAACATCAATGTTACTTTATATAGCTTCACCCCATATTAAATCTATCTAAGGTTTTCCTTTTCTTTTTTCTTTTTTTTTTTTGTGTTAAATGTTAATTTTCTACTTGGGATATTGCTTCAAGAAATTCGTATTGGTTTGCACCTTATGTTGTGAGGCTTCTACTGCCTAGTTTTCTAATTCCACAAGACTTTGTTCTTTGGCATTGAGGCCAATGTTACATATGGCCATATGAGCACATTATCTGCATGAAGTCGGCATCTGACAATTGCAAATTCCAATGAAACATGCAATAACTACAAAATTGGGGCACCTGCTTCATAGCACATAGAATGATAGTCTATGAGATTGCCATATACATAAGTATTATAAGAACATGTTAGTATGTGCATTAAATGTGAATAACCATCAAGTGCTGGATATGGATTGACAAAGTACAATTCTATGGTGGTTGCTATAACACATGGGTTCAGAATATTTCTATGTTTTCTAATGGTTTTTCCCATTAGTTGTTTCAAAAACAAACCAGACACAGACACATTAGTAAAGCTTCCTCTCTTCTTCTTCCCCAGTTCTTCTTTGTTTTTTCTATCCTACCCTTTCCCCAACCGTGCGTTTCTGCTAGTTTAACTTCTTTTATTATCATATATAAATACTTATTAGCTTTTAACTATATTGTCTTTTGATATGGACATGGCATAACCTTCGCCACAATTCAAGGCATCGAAAGTCTTCGAAAGGCAATGCCAAATCACCAAAAGTTGATTTGGCATTGCTTTCATCACGAGGCAAGGCACCGCCAGCCAAGTTTAGCATCATTGGGGGTATTCACACATGTGAATACCCTTGCCATGATAAATAAAAGGCACAAGCACATGTTTGGGTAAACATTGATATTCTTGCGCAATCGACCCTTGATGTATGTGCACGATACCACCACTCCCGCCCCCCCTCCCCCGCGCCCCTCCCAAACCATTTCTTTCTTCCTTAGCTCCTCTTTGTACTTTATGGATTGTGGATAAATGATATGTGTGCTTGTTTACCGATTTATTTCGTGATAGCCGGTAAGAACATCTTCATGATGGCTGAGTCCAGCAACGATGAGTCGATGAGTGGCATCTCATATGACAATGACAGTGAGTTTGGAAGTCCGGTCAGAGATGGCCAGGGCGGGTATGATGATGATGACATCACAAAGTCTGTTGTCACTGATGAGGGTCAATCTGAGTTTCAATCTCCAAATGGGTCTTTTGAAGATCTTGTAGTCCACTTAGCTTCCCTTTACCCTAATCCAATTCAATAGCTTAGTGCTACACCCACGCTGGGATATGCATGCAATCAGATGTCACACCATCTTATGAAGGCATGTTTAACAATTGGATACGTAGTCATTGCAGCAGATGTAGGTGCTGCAGATCCCCATCTTCCTCCCACCCCGCCAAGAAGGTGAAGGCCAGTGGCCGACTTGAGAGTCTGTCTGATACAGAGATGGAATACTTACCCATTGAACCTTGCATGTGACGATGACTCGTTTGGACATATATACAGACGTGCCACTGGACCCCATGAGGTTATGCCTTATGTGGAGTTGTAGGCCCAACTTTTCGCAATGTATCACTTGGATGAGATCACCACCTACCCACTCCGATCACCCATGAAAGAATTGGAGAGAACTGGGAAATTGGCCTTCTGCAGCATGGCATATCACGTGAATACATCAATGAATGCATGAATGTATGCACATGCAAGAGCTCCAGAATTCTCAAAAATAGTGATTTTGACTACAACGAGGAAGTATACATGCAAAGATTGGATGAAAGGGTAACTAAAGTCCAACAAATGTACCACGTCCGCCTGGTCTACTCACACCATTGCATGAGAGACCCAGGGGATGCATCTACAAGTCGTGGATGATATTGCTTATCATCGTTGAAGACGACCACGACGAAGAGGGACGCGTGTTGATAGGCATGTCCGGAGGTCACATCGTAGAGGATGCCTATTCCAATTGCGTACTATCAAACCATCGGTCGAATCGGGAATCGCACACATCTATGTGCTTAATGAACACACGGGTCACGACCCCTTCACGAATGCGGAGGATTGGTCAACGCCTATACATCCAACACTGCTAGGCGAGGCATGTGGCATGCTTAGGTCCATTGGGTTGATGCGGTCGGTCTGGGACTGATTGCGGGAACGTGGGCCCTCAATTGCAGCAAATAGTAAGCCCAATTGATCATATCATTTATCGTTTCACAATGTCACAAGAAGATGTATGGCAATTGGCCTACCGACAAAGGATAATTGGCAAGTTCCTGGACTTATAAGCATATGTTTATAAATGTCTTAACACTAGTCAAAATCACCCTCTGACTGCATGTCTTTTTTGATATAGCATCTTATAGGTGGCAGACTTGGGACGGATTGGGAGAGTCTTGAGAGCGGGATAGATGATTGCAGGGAAAGTAATATTTCATAAATAGTGGGATCCTGATGCTGTCAACCCAATGCATCATCCCTGGATCTTGGTTATTCAAGATGATAGAATGTTATCGGTCGCTATAAGGTGGAGCGCAGAGGGCGGTTGGGCCATGGACTCTACATATGGCACCAACTTGTGGAGGCTTCCACTATATGCAGCTATCGTACCCGTTAATGGGAGAATAGGGTATCCAGTCTGCTACATGTTATGTAGTATTGCTGCAGACACAGGCTACCAGCAGCATGCCTTGAAAACTGCCCTTCGGCTTGTCTTTGATCGCATGGGAGCAGTGAGACCTAGGTTCATCACCATTGATATGGATGGATGTGAGAAGGCTGCCACTACACAGGATGTGGCTGAGGATGAGCATTGCTGGAATGGTGGTGTGTAGGTATTGGCCATGACATCTATATGCTTTTATGTGTTGTGGGATACAATGGTGATAGTGTATTAACTTGCAGATGTCATGCAGGTGGCAGGGAATGTATTTGCATGTTGGTTTCATGCAAAGCATGCATGGTACAGACATTTTGTTTCCTCGTCTGAATGATGAACATACGAAGAGGGATGTAGCTCAACGGTTGTCTAGGCTCATGACAGAACCTTTGCTTGAAATATACCAGTTCCTCCTTATGCAGTTCCAACAAATTTATGGCAATAATCCAATCATCCAAGGGTTTGTATCCATGACATGCAAACTGTAAACACATGGATTATGTCATATTGGAATGTTGGTTTCATGGGTACAGATTTTCCATTTGCAGGTATCTGAACCACAACTGGTTAAATGGTGGTAGGTGGGATGGGAAATGACAACGACATCAACGCATGTTTAATCACTCCAACATGGATACAACTAATTATATCGAATCCCATTGGATAGTTTTGAAGACGTAGACTTTACGGTGCAAGGTCAATGTTAGGATGTACACTTTGGTGGCATAAATAATTGGGTTTCCAGATGGCACCATGTCAGCTGGAGGCACAATCTTGACGCGCTACAACGAGAGATGGAGTTTAGGTATATGTGAACATATGGAATATTTCGATGCTCTATAGAAAGAGGGTCTGACAAAGCGTCATTGTTTTTGCAGCAGAATTTGGACGATATAGCACTCGTTCGAATCCAAAGAGACATGTTGGAGCACAATCACTATTGCATGCAATGGATGAATATCCAGACACGATACTACTCGAGCATGAAGCCGACGTGAGGCTATCTATGCCAAATTGCAACTGGACTTAGATATACCCAATACATGAAGGAATGATATTGTGAATGCCCTTCTCCACTTGCGGTCTGTAAGCACGTAATTGCAGGTGACTACTACCTTGCAAGTTACCACCCGTTGCTCTATGAAGTCTTGTTTCCTAACAAAAAATTCATTCCGCCTGTTCCTCCAAGACCGCCACAACCCATCAATGATGTAACAACTCTGGTACACTCGCTACAGGAATGGGATGCTGTGCTACAGACAAAACGTGAGGCGGTACAACACCGCCTGCAAAATATGGGTGAACTCGCACCCGATGAGGTGTGTGCAATTATCACAAAGGTTCGAAGGCAGATACGGTACCATCGAGATGCAGCAAGTCGACCTCAACAGGTGTTCCATGGGAGTTACTACAGAATGTAGCAATCTGCTCGTGCAGGGTTATACCCTTGGTGCTCCAACCTCTCTGTACCTAGACAACATCCACCACGACCACAATGATGCGCCAGTCGTAGAATTAATTTCTAGTAATTTATAGGTTAATATAAGCTATACAACAAAGTCTTTCTTTACAATGCGTGTCAATGTACGATGCGACAATAATCTTATATTTCTCTATTAGTGTTTTCCAACAGTTGCAAAATGTACATGTATGCCAATATATCAAAACCATGAAGCAGAATTCTAGTGACATTACCGAAACGGATAGACTGCTAGGCATTAAACTGAGCTGTCTCGTGGTGCCAGTACACCCTACTGTAGAGCAGGCCCAAAACAACTGGCCACTCAACTCTGAAGCACTGCACATCAGCCGCTCTGTACCAACGGCAAGAGACTGGTGCGATGGCTTCCTTGTGTGGATGTAAAAGATAGCAAACTAGCATCTGCAAGGTCAAAGCCACATGTACACTGCATGAGTTAGCGTCTTTCTGAAGAGGGCAGGGCGCTGGCATAGAACTCACATTCGCCCCCCACGACTGCCAACCATCTAGTGCATTGAGCATTTGAAAGAGGACTCGGGCAACACTAAAAAATGCATCATTATTATGTCGGTGGCGAATTACTGATAAAAAACGTCCTACAACAAGTGCTCACTTGTGAAAAGTTGTGATGTCGAATCAGACGGATTGCAGGGGGTTTGGCGCCAGGTTGTCAAAGTATCAACAACCCCAGTGGTTCGATGTCACTCCAAGACGTTGCCGTAGGTCCGAATCTTCCATGTAAGCCAATAGTGTCCAATGGTCTCTACAATGCATAGCAAAACATAATTTCTATAGGTTACAATGGATAAACATGTGCATGAAGACTGAAACTCACAATGTGACAATTGGCCAAAGAATTAAGGTGAGTTGATTACAATTTGGTTCCTCCGTAGGTAAAAGAGGAGCCATGGTGATGGATGGGTCCCAACCTTGTGCCATTGCACCGGGATAGTCCTCGTAAACACAAGGGTGTATGATCAAGATTCGTCCATGCTCTTCTTGGTTGAACATAGCAAGGCAGGTGCTTAAGAAAGAGCGAAAAGGATAAATATTTTAGGGCATGCACAACTATTTATGCAATACAAGAAACAAATTATACCTGCTGATGAAGCGCAAAAGGTCCTCCTCCCACTTTTTGTCAGGTGCACATAAGTCTATTAGGTCACGCATGAGCCGAATAGCTTGATGTACCGCAGGCCTTCGAATCCATGTCGAGGTGTGGGGCTGATTCGCGATGGTCAGGAGGGGATTCTTGATCTCTGCGCCATAGAACATCGTAAACACTGCCACCTCCTCCCAGAATAGTTCCTGGAGGTGTAGATCGGCTGGAATGATCAAGTCAGATGGAAAACGGATCACACAATGACGTGGATTCGACCATCTGCGAAGCGGCACTGCGACCAAATAGGTCCAAATATCGACCCATGTATACTCCCCCACATAGAAAAGGAAATAGCCCCTGACACGGTCTCTTTGCCACTCCTCAGACCCTTGCACGAAAGGGTTCGGTGGAAAGGGCGAACTGAACGTATGTTCTCGACCAGCAGCAGCCAACTCTGCGTGCATGATCTGATCCATGACCTGTCCTGCTCTGATTGAATCATTATCATCTCTAACCAATATTGACTCGCCCCGTGTGGTCCAAACGCTCCAGTACAGGAGGAGTACGATAAAATAAGTCATTGGGGAGATGCTCCAAGTCACCCAAAGCATTCTCTACTGGAGGCGTTGAAGGCATATTCTGGGTCTGATGCCCATATCGGCTCTGAGCCACTTGTCTCTCCATCTCCAAAACTCGTTGCCTCTGCCTCTCCCTCTCTTCCTCTACTTCCCTTTGTGCTTGGGCCACCAACTCCTCCTCCTGCATCCTCAATATCTTCTCCTCCTCCTCTCTCCATGTGTCTGGCATATGCCCCTCCACATCACGAACCAATGGTGATAGAACTCCAGGTGAAGGCAAAGGAGATTGGGAATGCGGGTGTGGATTGCTCTCTCTGTGCATACTACATATCCTCCTCAGCTGGTCTAACAAGACTTGTTCAGAAGGTAGCTGATCTAGCATTCTCTGCTCGGAAGCCCAATCGTGGAGACACTGGGATGCTTCCACATCAGTAGGTCCAGGAAGCCGCTCCATATGAAGCCTCGCTCGGATCCTACTCTTGTGCACAGGGATAAACCTCTGCCTCTCAGCTCTGTGATGGGTAAGTGCTTCATCTAGGACTGCATTTGGGCCCTCTGAAAATGTGTCCAGTTGGTCCTCTGGTTGATGGTATAATGAAGACGCATAGCCGCAGCCCCCATCCTCCCATCTTCCCTGTGCCTAGCCGCAGTCTCCTAGTAGCATGCAGCTTTCCCTTGGTCTTGCCGGCGTGCAGCAGCCTCTCTCGCTCATAGGCAACTCTACGAGGATCTCTTTGTGAGCCTGGCAAGGCATGCGGACCTGGATGTCTATATATCAATTGGCCACCAATGCTCCGGATGACACTTTTCCTGGTGGTGGATGGCACCATCTCGTGTAAATCCAGGCCATCCAAGTTTTTGTTGCAGTCTTCTTTGATGGTGATCGCACCCAGGTGCTGTACAAACCCAATATTGTTTCTGTGCAGGCCCTTGACCACTCTCTAAATGTGTTACTCTTCTCAACAAACACCATATACCATGGAATTCCCTACATGACAATACGAAATAGGTGTTAGATAAATATCACACTCCATGTGTAGGATTAGTTTACGAACCACCATAGTATGCTCCCAACTGTCATCGGGTTGTCTACGCCACTAACCAACAGTGGCGGTAGGTCTCGTTCATTCATGCTGAATACAGGCATGGGTGCTGGTGCATCCATGGCAAAAGCACTCCAACTAAGAGAGTTTGTTGTTGAGATGTCCGTACCCTTTTATACATTCAGCTATCCAACCCTTTGTATCCTATATATGTAACATATATCAATATATAATAATAGATTGGCACATTGATTCATCTTTTTTAGTGTAAGTTCAGGAAATTAATGCAAAGAATGCAATAAAAGAAGACCGTTTACACGAATATTCCCCTCGTCTGCTTCTTGAAGATTGTTAACTAGCATGCCTGAAGCCTCAGTCCTTCACATATGCTGATGAGAAAAAATTCTGAGACGGAGCAGAATGGCAGTGAAGAAAAAATGGTAGTTTCTCAATAAAAAAAGGGGTATTCACATGATTGAATACCCCTTTTTTTAACATATGGCTATAGTGCCAATTTTGTGGTTCGAGGAGCATCCAAAATTTTGAGTGTGCCAATTTTGGGGCTCAAGGGCATCTTGCAAAAAACAACGAGGCAACAGAATCCTTGCTATTGCTATTGGAATTCGGTGGCACATGCAGGTGAGCAAAATAATCCTGAGCAAAAGCATCTGCCAAAGGCAGACATGGGCGGCGATCTTGGGATCTGGAAGTGTGAAGAAGGTGCAGGGGTATTCACTCCTTTGAATCCCCTTTTGCCACGTGTGCAGGGGTATAATTCACCCATGTGAATCCCCCTTTTCCACATTGGTTGCCACGTCATTGAA
This sequence comes from Isoetes engelmannii, assembly GCA_011763485.2. Taxonomy (NCBI): domain Eukaryota; kingdom Viridiplantae; phylum Streptophyta; class Lycopodiopsida; order Isoetales; family Isoetaceae; genus Isoetes; species Isoetes engelmannii. The sequence continues at coordinate 8,613 of JAANSK020277713.1, forward strand.
AGGGTATTCACTCCCTTGAATACCCGTTGGTTCGCATGAGCGAATAAACTTGGCAGGAGCCTCCCATTTTGGGAGCTAATAAAGCGCTCCCAATATAATAATACATGGGTATTGTTTAGGATAATATTAGCATCCCTTGCCCTTATATTTCTGGGATACATTTCAATATTTACATTGCTTTGCCACATTTCTCATAGCTCTTTCACCGTGGACCACTTCATGTATGCATATACATATGTTACACAATTATGGAATGTATATCATATGACATTACAGATACCATGTGACATATGTCATATATGTCATTATATCCCATATATGATATATGACATACATCTTACATATGTCATATATATTATTATATCCCATATATGCTATATGACATGCATCTTACTTATGAGACGTATGCAAAATAATATATATGACTTATGATATGTGAGACATATGTCATATACATCTATGTATTGACATATATCATTATATAATATAATATATATGCTATATGGCATATATCTTACTGACGAGACATTTGTCATATATGTTGTCTATGAAACCCATGTATATAATATCATTGTATATATATTCTAACTTCAGATGCAGGGCCATCTTTATTATGTTGATCCCACCCATCGGTTCGAAAAAATGGATGGGCACAATCCTGCCACCTCATGGGGGATGCACCTACATCATAGGGCATGCATGGGGTCATGCACCCCATCTGCGGGTCATCGGATCAAAGGAGGGAGGCACGATCCTGGCCGTCGAGTGTGGCTCAGAAGGTTCAAAGAAGATTCATGTATTGGGGCATTCGATTGTTGTTGCTACTAAAAGAAGCATCGGTCTCGTTTGTTGATTAAATAAGGGGAAAATTTAATGCTATAGTTCTCTTCTTACATAGAAGAGAACCATCATTCTAGGAAAAGGGACGTCAGTTGTGGCGCCAACTATCCTTTTAGACCCAAGCTTTCTATGGCACGGACTTTCTTTGGTCCTTTCTCCCATACGAGCCTTGTGTTTTCTGCATTCCTCATCGGCATTTCCTCTGAGCTGAATCTTTGTTGCACGGAGTTTTTCCTATTTTATGATTCTCCTATCCAAGTATTGCTTCCCCTAATCATATGTGTGATGGATTGGGCTCAGGGTGGTACTTGCGCCTTGAGGGGATCGATGATGTCTCCCTGGAGATCCGGTCCCAGCTAGAATTTGTAGGGTTGCTTTTTCTTTCTCACTTTTGTGCTAATTTCCCTCTTGAAACCTCTACTCCTGATCTCACATCCCTCTGTCGATTGGCTGTCCCCTGCTAATGATGCCCATTTCCATCTGCCTCGCTCCTTCTGCATTGCTTCCAACAGATGATAGCATTGCGTCCTTCTTCGACATTGCTCCCTGGGTCCTACGCTAGCAGGCCCTACTATGATCGACAGATTTTGACTGCCCCAACATCACTGGCGTGGGCTGATCAGGCCCTGGATCGGCCCTAAAATTTCCCGCAAAAAAAGCTCTGCAGGTCTGTTGATCGTTGGTTTTCATGGGATACATGAATTGGGCCTCCACCCCAAACTTCTATCCATAGTTGTTGAGGGTTTTCAACACCCAGTATCCCCTAGTTTATGAATTATATTATGGTTAACTTGATTTTCGTGTTGGCATTGATATGCTCATGTTTAATTAACTGGTTTTGGAAAGGTCTATGGTCCAGTTGGTTGGTGGGAAAGGTTAAGGCTCTTGCATCTCGTGGTCCGGGGCCCTGAAGGTATAACCTAGGTATTCGTTATATTTTTTGGTTGGTCGGTCCTAGTTGTTGCATGGGTGGGATGCGTAGCTCTTATAATCATGATTTTGCAAACTTGTGTGCGATTGTGTTTTAACTGTTGGTAAAGTCCGTTCTTTTTTGGGCCTAGCATGGGCCGTAGGTTGCTGACCTTGAAAGTCATGCTTTTGTACTTTTTGTGTAGAATTAATATTTTCATGCTTGTATGATGTTAGACACATGAACACTTTGGGGCTTTTGGTTTCTTTTCTTCCCAGATCTATTCTTTCTTGATTGCGGCCATCCGATTGCCGCCTTGGGCTGAATCCATCTTTTATTTGCTGTCTATGGTTATCCCCAAAATAGAGCATACTCATGGTTTTGATTGTTGATATTTAGATTTACGGTTTCAGAGATGTTTCAGAGATGGGTTCAGATTAGTTGGGTCCCGATCTCCTTTCTGATTCTAAGGCAGCACCCTCTACCATTTTTCGTCTCTCTCTAGGTTCGACTGTTCTATATTAAGTGATTGCTAGTTATTTTTCTATGTATAAGTTTTGTGGACCTGTTGGTGGAGATTCAAAGCTTTCTAGTTCGTGGTTCTAGGTTCGTTGCCCTTCATATGCATTTTCATGCTTGCATGTTTTATGCTCTACATTTAATACGTGTTTACTCTATCCCCCCCCCCCCCGATTTTTCATCTTTGTTTTATCCCACTCCTGCAAAAAAAAATGTGAGATGAATTATTTGAGAGAGAAATTTCTTCTTCTGTATTAACTGATCTTATAAACCAATGTCATATGCATTTGTTATATCCAACTTGAGAAACACAACGTTCTAATTAGCTATCAATCTGAAAGAATTCTTCGTACACCTACGTAACATAGGAAAAAAAAAAGAAACGAAGAAAAGACAAACTACGAAAAAGATATAATAGTACCTCCTAAATGTACAAAGCCATATGGCTTTTGTATTCCATCAATTAGACATATAGTGGGAAAAGACCAGAAGATCTAATGACATTCTAATATGAGGCATCACCTGAGGAATTTACACTTTCCAGGCATCTTAACACATCCTTCCCGATGGTTAATCTGGCAAAAAGTAGGTGGTTAATCCGATCATCCGATATCAGCCACCTAGGGTGGTTAATCCGGTCAAAAACTTGTTCATCCAACCAAAAAGACAGGTGTAAAACTAGCGGGGGGAGGAAATTTTCATCAAATTGTTCTTCCTGCTCCATGGGGGGGATTGATCTGCTTTAAAAAGCATGTCAATCGCTTTATCTGCCCTTTTTAATACCAGATTGATGAAGAGAGGAAGATATTTGAGATAAAATAGAGCCGTATCGATAAAAAATGGGCAAATACATTTGTTTTTTGGGCTTCAAACCGCTATTCTTCGTGGCTGATACCGGATCAAAACTCTTTGTTGTAATTTTCTGTAATATCTTCCATGACATGGGTCTAATGAAAAAGCTTCTTGTCCATCATCTGAAGCTTGAATGTTGGTGGTTGGTGTATAATGTGAGTATTGGCAACTTTGATGAATTCTACCGCATTCATTGCCATGGTAAGCAAGCATTATTTTTCTTTAATCAAGATAATTTTTGTTAATAATTATAAAAGAGACTTTTCAAAGAGAGAAATAAGATCTTTTAAATTAGCAATCTTTATAACTATAAGAGTGAACCTGTCTTTTTCTTTGACTATGTGATTTTAAGTTAAAAAAGATTGTTTATTTAACTCAAAAAAGATAATTTTTGGCATAAGCTCAAGAAAGCTAAAAAGATGTAATTTGGGAAACTTTTTAGCCTAAAGCATCAAGTTTCCTGTTGTTTTGGAATTGTCCAACAAGCTATAAAGATATTCCTCAAATCTGTCAAAAAAATCAAGAAAAAACCCAATTTTTAGTGTGAAATTTTCCTACTAATATTATACATGCATGTTAATTTTGGAAAATAATCGAACACATGCTATTAAACCTCGGTATTTCCCAAACCACTGCACGATACGCTAGATTGGGTCCGTATTTATTACACGGGAAGCCGTTAATAGGGCCACAAGACTTGGTACCTGTGACGTACTAAGTAGTGCACTTAAGTTGCCTACGATACATTGGTGGGAATGTAAGATGTTAGCAGCCCCTATGACCTGTCTTTCACATACAACTCATCAGAATAGAATAGAATAACTTTTTTTAATCGTCCACGGAGGCCAATTGGCCTATATTCATCGATATCCTGCCAATTGTTGTCATAGGACTTTTGCTTGGCAACTTTACCAAGGCTGTAAGGACTGCACTATTAACAATCCATTTCTGCCAGATTTTGTGTGCTCCTCGAGCGATTCCAATACTCCTGTACTAATGAGGAGAATAACGAAGCTTGACTTGCTAGTAAGTCAAGTGGGGCTCCAAATTCCTTGGCCTCCCCTGCAGTGGAGGAAAGGAAAGGTAAGAAAAACAATGCAGAATAGCATACAAACTTATCAAACTCCTCTCACCAGAGTCGAGCACCAGGACTTTGTCACTGTCCACTACACTTGGTATTCTATGAGCAATGCTGATGACTGTGCAGTCTGAAAATTCTTCTTTCATTATCTTCTGAAGGATCCAGTCAGTTTGCGTATCAATTGAAGCCGTTGCTTCATCAAGCACCAAAATTCTACTATGCTTGAGCAGTACTCTACCCAGGCACAACAGTTGCCGCTGGCCCATGCTCCAATTCTCGCCATTGTCTGCAACTGTAACCATTTGCACACTGACCGTAAAGATACTATGCAGTAGAAACTAAAACTCAAAAGACTAGACTACTGTCAATGTTGCTAAATCTCAACACAATAACAATTCACTACTAGTCGATCTGATTAAGACGCATACCTGGATAATCCAATTTTTCTTCCTTAGAGTTGACTGTATCTATAAGCTGGCATTTCCTGAGTGCCTATAAGATGATAAATTCCACAAATCTCGCAGATGTTAATTTTAAATAGTACCAGAAACATGATATACCTCCCAAAGTTCCTGTTCACTGTAGATATTAAGGGGATCTAAGTTTGTCCGTACTGTGCCTTCAAATAGTGTAGGTTCTTGAGGGATAATGCTTAGCCTAGACCTTAGGCTCTTCAGACAAATGCTTGAGATGTCAATATTATCCACCACAATTCTGCCACCTGCTGGCTCTACTAGCCTAAAAAGAGCTTGAATAAGGGAGGACTTCCCACTACCCGTCCGGCCAACCACCCCAAGTTTTTCACCACCTTCCAACCTAAAAGATATGCCTTTTAGGACAAGGGGACTCTCAGGACGATAACGCAGCTGCCAAACAAAATTTAATACATGAAGATTACCAGAAGAACTTAACATAAGGTAATTACAATACAAAAATGTACTGATAGAAACTCAACATACCTCTACAACTGCAAGATTACAAAATCTATCCTTAGAATCTAAGAGAGAAGGGATGGGAGGTAGGAAGAGCAAACAACTTAATTTGCTTGAAAAATGAATTCGGTAATATATAGATCTGGTAGGGCAACTCCAAACTGCTAAAGAATGAGATATTTGACTATATATCTGCTGACTAGCTAGATCTAACTAAAGGGTATGCTAGCTAGATCTGATAGAGCAACTCAGAACATATGCAAATCTGAAATACGGAGACCTGACTACAAATCTGCTAACTAGACAGCTCTAACCAAAAGGTATTATAGATCGTCGTATATGCTGCATAGTGAGTTTTACATGCTCCTGACATGTGATCATGTACATCTGTTGCCACCTACATACAGAACCCATGATGTATGTAGCAGCTTCTAACAAATTACTTTACGATGCAAATTTAATGCTCCATAGAATCCACTACATCCTGAGTTAGCTTGCACTCCAATTACAAGTCTGATGGTCGGCGCAGACAAACGGGGGAAGCAAGGAATGTGAGAGTACTAACCATTACATCGCTTGCCACTAAAATGCATGCAACAAACATGCAGATGACCATAACTGCACGTGCATGATTAGAATAAGAAATGGACCTGCAAACTCTCGACACTAATTGTCCCTTGATGGGGCCAAGAATCGGGAGGTCGGTTGTCTTTTGTTGACTCTGGCTGCTCACTAGGTATGGAAGTGTATTGTAATATCCTTTCTACTGCCACCATATTTTGCTCAATTTGACAGTAACAGAATATCATATAATTAAGGCAGGCACTGATTGCAAGCCCATACGAGAGGGATAGTCCAACATACTCTGCATTCCGGTAAGAATTGTTAATTTCAAGAAATATGACTGGTAGTTCACAAAGTTCCAAGTTGAACAAAGTAATGGAAAGAATGATTAGAAGACTGCTAACCAGGTTTAATTGAGCCTTTAGGAAGCAGCACCAGAAGAGAAGCAGAGGAACAGAGTATAATTATGCCAATAAACTCTAGCCGGAAACTCAGCCACTCATTGCATGCAGCATTGTGAAAACTCATAGAAACATTTGTATTGACACGCTGAAAATTGACCTGCGAAAAATGCTCTTGGTGTCTAAAAGCGCGAATCGTCATGATTCCTGCAATAGTCTCTTTGAAGTGTTGTATGATCGGTGCTTCAGTAATTGATTTCAACCGGGTAAGTTCTCTTGATGTAGAAATAAAGTACCTCTGTCATTAAAAACTAAAAGCTTAGTGTCCAAGATAAAACTAGCTTAAAAGCAGACGTCAACTCCCATAGTAAAAATACTAGTTTGATTGCATTGCCGTGCTCTAGATTTTGCTTCTACTGCATACAGTAAGACTGATAACTTGTCCAGCAAATTAGAAATAATGAAACCATCTGACAATGTTCAAATATAATCATGGCCAGCCAACAGAAGCCACAGATTTGGGAAAATAGTTAAGAGCTTGCACATAAACTAAAATGAGTTAAGGTTGACCTAGCCCATGCAATAAGGTCTTCCGCCTGAAGACCTTATTGCATGGGCTGGAGAAGAAGGGAACGTCTCCTACATATACATCTTTGATTCACCATATCTATCTGTACTTTGATATTATTCAGTTCCATTGACGTGAGTTATATAAATGAAAAGAAAATAGTAAGTACCTGATAAGAAATGTATATCCAGGTCAATGGAACAATAACCAAGATCAGTTGCCATGTGATTTTTGAAATGACAAGAACGACTCCAATCAGCATAAATGCAGTTGCCAGTGTGCTTCCATATACGAAAGGTAAAGTGAAATCAAGGGTGACTTGATCAGTTGATGACTGCCAGACATTACCATCCCAATTAGCAGACCTATAATAAGGATGTGCAAAGGCATGCTATGCTGGGATGCAAAAACTGAGAACTTCCAAAAAAAAAACGCAAATGCATCTTCCAATAGTGAAAGTCCTACCCTGGTGAGAATTCTTCCTGTTGGAGTAGCATCAAAGAATGACATAGGTGCAGAAAAAATGTTCCGGACCATGGACAAATAGAATCTTTGTGCAGTAAGTAACCCACAAAAGGCTATAAGAATCGTTCGCAAAAGTACAAACAACCCACTTCCAAAAGCGAGTCCAGCATAAACTGAAATGAATTTTTGAGGACGAACTCTGTTTGTATCAGATGTAGAATTAGCAAGCCAAAAGTCACTCTCAATTTGCAAGCCTTGCCATGCACTCTGAATGAGCAACAAAAGCAAGATATGCAGGCCATTGAATACCTTCGTTCCATATGCCCAATAAACAATCTTATTCACGTGCCCTGTAGCTCTCTCTTCTTCCTCAATGAAATGAGGAGCAGTCTTAGCCACCTTGCTCTCTGACTTAATGCTCTGACATTTCATCAGTGGCTTGTTAGAGGGTTCAGTACAGACTGCAACCATGGCACCAGTTGGTTTTGCGACCTCAATGTCACTTTCACCAGTTATATTTATGGCCTCTAAAGCTTGATTATGTGCAACCACCAAAGCCCCAAAGTCAAGACCATGTTGCAATAACTGCTCATATGTTCCTGATTGAACAATCTTACCATCTCGCATAACCTGAAAATCACATAATGCAAAGGGCGCAGATATATATTTTTTTTCTTTAATCGAATATATTATATGATAATAATCTAAACAGCATGTATAAAGGAACCCAACTTACCAAGATCAGATCAGCACCATGTAAAAATTCAACCTGGTGAGTGACCAAGAGCACAGTGCGTCCTCTTAATGCTCCTTTTATACATTCCTATAGTCACGGTAAGAGAACAAGAAATTGAACTAAATAGTATTTACGATCCTTACCTATGAACATTAATTGCAACATGCCTAAAGGAAGTAAGTACAATATAGCAAGAGTTAAAATTAAGGATATAGTTGCCTGAATCTAACCATAAAAAGAGCTGAACCAGTGTGAGCATCCACGGCACTAAAGATGTCATCAAGCAGATACACATCTGCGTTTTGATATACAGCCCGTGCTAACTGAACACGTTGCTTTTGACCTCCACTGAGATTTATTCCTCTTTCTCCAATTTCAGTTTGATCTCCATGCTCAAACTGATGTAAATCACTTATCAGAGAACAGGCACGGAGTGTCTCATTATATATATCATGCTTAAACGACTTCCCAAACAGGATATTTTCTTGAATAGTACCATTTTGAATCCATGGTGCTTGTGCAACATAAGCCACATTGCCGCTTACTCTTACCTGTCACACTTAGGTGGATTAAATTGTTAGAAAAGGCATGATGTTTCCTAAAGGAGAGATTGACCAAAAAAGAAAAATGAATGCATAACTCTACAATGTTTGGAGTCCACTTTTCAACTATGTGAAGGAAATGGCATAACAAGCACTTGATTGAGTTAGATATCAAGTGACAAGAGATATACATACTAATAATACCTTGCCAGATAACTTTTGCATCTCGCCTAGAACGCATGCAAGGAGTGCAGATTTTCCAGAACCCACAGCTCCAACAATAGTAACAACTGAACCAGATGGAATGGAAATGTTTATGTCTTTCAATGTGGCCATTTCTTGCTCTTCCTCCCACTTAAACGACGCATTCTCTATCATTATAGCAATACTTTCCCCAGCTGGCAATCTTTCAATAATGGCCGAGTCTATATCACTGCTTTCCAAATATTTTTGTAGACGACTTAATGACACAGCTGCCTGTGCTGCTGCCATGATGATTTGTGGGAAGGCTCTTAGCGGCTCTTGTAGTATTCTGAATGTTGCAATTGCAGTAAATGCACGGCTAGCTGTAAGCTCAGTTCCAGACAAAATGCATGCACCAAATGTCATTACCGACACAGCATTTGGCGAAAGCCACAAAAAGAAGATACTAATAGCAGCAATATACATTAGTCTCTTAGCCCAGACCAGCTCCATTCCACGTGTTTCTTCTATTTTGGCTAGGAACCAATCTTGCCATGATTGCATTTTGATAATTTTCATATTGTTGATAGCCTCATTTGTCACTTTAATGCGTTCATCCTTACAAGCCATGATTTTTTTCCAGGATTTGCGCTGTTGTGATGCTATAAGCAAACAGATAAGCATAACCATAATCATGGTTCCTAACCCAGCAACTGTTGAAATCCCAATGATTTTGAAAAGAATCAGCAATGCGAGTCCAATCTGCAATGGTAGAATCCATAAATTGTGGACATTGATCATGAAGTTTGAAACCTCTTCTACATCGACAGACATATAGTTCACAATCTGCCCACTTCCATGATCTTGCCGTGCTGAATTTGAAAGGAGAAGGCTCTTTTTGAAGACTGCTGCAATCAGTGAAGATTTTACAACCAGGGAAAGCCTCCAACAAAGAAAACTTCGTTGTCGTTCTGTCAATTGCTCTATAACTTTTGCAAAAAATAAGATAAGAACAAGTCGAAGTCCAACTGTCCAAGAAGCATCCTTCCTTGTTGCAAAGTCGATGAATGACTGAATCATCAGAGGCCCTACATACATGAGAGAAAGTTTTATGAACGAAAGTAAACCTGTGCATGCTAACAGTGACCAGTGCGAGCCCGCCAAGGCCCTAGGTATAGACTTCTTCAGGGGTTGCTTTGACAAGTTCTCCTGAAATGTCCTAAGTAGACTTTCTGCCTGGTCTTCTTGCGAAAGAGCTGGAATATCATTGATCTGCAAAGCTCTCTTACTGCCACACTTAAGGAGTGAATCTAGCCATAAAAACAGAGCTTTGCTTGCATATCCTGCTGATGCGTAAGTACTGTATAAGTTCCTTGGGATAGCATGCCCTGAAACAATTAAAGGTTCAGTGAGCGTGGGATTGCCTTCCACCATGCCCATGCTACTGGTCTGATTCCAAGCAATACAAATAAGTAATAATGTCATTAAAGTTGTGAATATTGATGAGATTATGTCAACCATTGCGCCAAAAGTGGGCCTTTTATGAATGACATATGATACCAGGTTAAGAATAGAGAATATGAAACTCACAGCCCACCAAATTTTAAGTGGAAATACGCGAACTGATATTGAACGCCGAAATTCATATTGTATAACCAAAAACGAAATCAACCAGGTTGCAGCCTGAGTTATTGACCACAGGACCATATAAAAAGGAATTTGTGGTTTCTGATAATGTAGCTTGAAAAGGTGCCATATCATGATGCTTGAATGGAGTAAGCATAAAAGTGATGTAACAAATTGACAAACATGAAACAGATGTTCCTTTGAAACAAGGATAGACCTATCCAATGTCCTTTCTTCCAAATGAACATTAGCACACCTGAAACTCTTTCTGATTGCAATGATAGAAAACCATAGGAAGAATATCACGTTGACAGTGGACAAAAGGACATGGTCCAAGCAAGGATCAAACAATGATAAGAATCCCTGCTGAAAGCATTCTCCTCTGAATGGTCTGGAGCAAATCGCAGCGCAAATATCGCTGAAGAGAGCAAGATTAGTGTCACCAATAGCTGCAAAAGAAAAGCCTAAGCATATCAGCTTTATCACATATTCTTATATCCTTGTGAAGTCATAGGACTTACTTACCAGCCATTATGCTTGGCAACATATGCTACATGCTGATGCCTGTGCAAAATAATTCCGATATAAACATACTAAATCATGTTCCAAGTTAATAGTGAAAATTTTCTAAAGATATTCAATGATGTAGGTGGCGCCCATGAGCTTTAACAGACAGAGGCAATTTGACAAAAGAAAATAAGAAGACGCTAGATAACTGATTTAAGTACAAAAAACACAATGACGGAGGCTGATTTTCTAAAACCCAAAAACAGAATCGACACAGCGACACGATTCGAGCGAGTGATTGATTGGTATGCGAGAAAAAATACCAGCAATTAATTCTCAGTTGGTGGCAAGTATGAAGAAGATCCGACGGGTGATGCATGAAGCCATTTTGGCTCCCGACCCATTTAAAAGTTGATGGACATGTGGCCGTAGAAATGCACTAGCTTTCGGCAAGAGCTTGCCGTTTCTGTGCACGCGTAGGCAGAGTCTTTACAGGTAGTGGGCTATTTTAGACGACAATGACACACATTATTAAACACTTTAATAAAAATACATATTCCTTTAGCATCCGACAAACTTTAGTAGAAAAAAGTAGTCTACTACATATTGGCTTATCATCGTACGATAACCAATTTAGAATTTAAGACACATATTGTATCATAGTGGAAGGAAACGATTGTGATAGTTTGATTCTTAATTAGAATAGATAGAAGAGCATAGATTTTTTAACATCTACTAAGATCAAGCGGCCATGGGACCCATACAATGGGCTAGTACAACTATTGCTACTAGGATTAAAAAACCGCTGCCTCGAAAGGTTTTCATCTATTGTTCTATTTACTTGATAATTGAGGGATTAAGCATCATTCTATTGCTCAAATACACATTGTTTGAATTGCCAACTTCTTGGAATGGAAACGTTTATTGGCCACATAGCTAATTAAGTCCTTTGGTTTTTCTCTGCAATTAAGACCGTGATTTCTGTAGATAGTCTGGAAAAAAACGTGTTCGATTTTAGGGTGTAGGTGATAGATGGAAAGCTAAAGCGTTTGGCTTGTGGATTGCAGTGTCATCATTTTCTAATTGTTTGTGTAACCATCATTCAATTAAATTGGGATTATGTCTGGTCCAAAATCGCGTCGTATACGCTTATTATAGGCCATATTAAAGCATTAATGGTATTTTTTCTGCACACGTTTTTTTTTCCTGGAAGCGGTATTTTGTGTTTGTTTTGATAAAAATTGAATATTCTGTTGCTTTTTGGCCATATTGTGACCATAACTTAGGCAACAAAAAAAAATAAAAAACGGCATACAATGATCATATTCACGGACGAATTCGCGCCAGGCGCGATTCACTCAACATACAACGTACACAATAATACACAAGTTGATGGAAATAAATATTAAACATTGGACAACAT
>JAANSK020277714.1:0-11195 GCA_011763485.2 Isoetes engelmannii
TAGCATATCACTCTTTGTTGAAGTTTAGCAAGGCCAACATGTGAAATATTAGAGATACAAATCTGTTTGATCAACATGATTTGATGAAATAGGTATTATAATCACATCTTCATGTTCCACAAGAATAATGTAATTTGGGAATAATTGCAATGTTAATACATTAATTGCAACGTTAATACATGCTAAATCGAGAATTTGAACTTAAGAATAGTAATTTGGCTCTAATAGTTTCTAATATCATCTCTGTACTTACGCCCGGCAACGCCGGGCACCGTTGCTAGTCGAGATAAAGAAGTTTTTCATGTGGTGTATAAATTGTCTATAAACGATGAAGAGAAAGAGGTTAAAAAGTGTGTTGTAAGCTCTTCCAGCATTGGTCCCATGGCGTGCATAGACTGTCATCGTACGCTACTACATTTGATGCTAGTGGATGAACTCGTTCTCACACCCTTAGCCAATTGCCGACATTGACATGAATTAGTTTATCTGGAATTGACAACTTAAGTGCATCGAAAACTTCACTTTCACGAGATAAACTAGCATGCCAACCCAACCATTTCTCAGCCTGAAGTGCTGCTCCTATTACACCAACGTCCTGCAGTTCAATATTCACATCGTTAATCCATGAACCAGTTCAAACTATTAGTCCATCAACCGGGATGGATGAGCACATTCCTATGGCCCATATCATTAGATTCGTAAAAAAAATAAAGACACATGTACCTCTGAATTTTTCAGAACTTTACAGGCTGCTCAAAAACACCAGCTACAATTTAGGACTAGACAATTGATCAACAATCTGCAAAACAGAATAAGAACAAAGAGGTAAAACTAAAAGACAAAAATTAGATGTTTATCTCACTTCGCCCCATTGCCAACCAATCGAAGAGGTGCATCCTTGTCATTTATAGTTTCAATATCAAAGCTGTCAACACAAAAAGCATAAGCTATCAAGTAAACAGTTTGAATTGAGTAGCTTAACTGCCTTTTCGTTCACCCATGACCTCCATACTTGACCTTAGTGCTAGTGCAACCCCTTCCATTTACCTGATAAATGCACATTGCTGTCTCAGATGGTGTTTATGGTGTACACAAAGAAAAGTTTCAGAAGTACACATATTAGTAATTCGAGACACACATTGATTTTTCTAGATGAGCTGAATTGGCTATTAGCTAGAAGATAAGTGAGAGATCCATAATACAACCTAAATTGCTCTAAGTGTGTGCCTAGACTGCTTTATGCGTGTGGCTATTACATTGCAGCCATTCCAATGGATGATAACATGTTCAAAACAAGCTAGCTTTCCATTGTAATGCATGAAATTAGGCTTTAATTCTTAGCCAGTCTTGCTCCACAGGGTCATCCCTCTCTGCCAGTTTTAATGTGTTCAATGCATGGGTTTGATGATCATGCAACCATTTTGTAGCCTACTAGGCTAGGATAGCCTATTTAGGTTACAGTCTTAGCTTGAGCAAACATCAAACTGCCCTTTGTTTTACGAAATAATATCTTCTTGTCAAGTGCTTTATCATCCATCATCTGGTTAATTGCATACGCAAGTGTAAAGTTACAGCTCTCAAGGGCAGTTCCATCTTGAACTTTCGTCATTGATATTAGAAAAGGATACTTTTCAACATGTTTAGCTTCACTTTCACCAGACATGCTGGATTCATCACTGACTAGTGAGCAATGTACAACCCATCAACAGGAACTTGGTCTTCAACTGATGAATGTGCAATGTCATCAACAACAAGATCGAATAACTTCTTGGATTATTGCACGAAGTTGTTTCACTAGTATATGCTTATCTGTTGGATGAGACCTAGCCAGCACCTGATAAGGTTTACAAGTCAACTTGAGACTCAAAATTTTGTAAAACGCTCTTAATTTAGTCTGGACATCTGTAAGTTGGAATTGAGTTGTCGCATCTGTTCCAAGATGATTAAACAAGATGTAACTTTGTGGAGTAAAGCCATTGTTGGATGTGCTGAGCATGGAATGCCAAGGATGATATTAACTTTTTTATGGCTATTTTACATGCAGGATAGTGTGACAAACAGGTTTGTGTAGTAGTGTTTTATTCATCCTTCATTGTAAATGCAGAGGGATGCTTAATTCATAGCCAAAGTTGCAGATCTCAAAGGGCTACTTCAGCACATGACCATGATTCTTTACAAGTCAAAGGAAACAATGGTAAGTTAGTCTGTTACACTGATTTGTTATACCTAGAATGATATTGGATAAATGCCAAGGATGCTACTAAATAAATGTGTACCTTCCGTTCTTCAATAAACCTTAATTTTTTCAAATTTGACGTTTCTATTTTCAACAGGGTACATAACTGATCACGAACTCAAGAATTGAGATGTTTTAAAGGGATCAACAATTTAATAAGTTCATTACGTACTTTGATAGATTTTGTTATACATCTGAGGCATTCTATTTGTGGTCTTCACAGCCCTATGAATCTGCAACTAGAAAAAGAAAATGCTTTACTGCTTGTCATTTGTCCAAAGATGCAGTATAGCTATGAGAAAGGATAATTCGTGCAAGGACAAAAGAATCATAAGCTATTTGTGAAGGTGTGAAGCAGTTGATTTATGTTGCTTTTGAGAAGTGACAGTCAAGTCATGTCTTCCATGAATGTCAGACAGTCCTCTGGGATAAACTTCTATGCATTACATTGCTTAAAGTAATAGGTACCTTACAATGGAAATATGCTTGCATGAGTGGTTTTGAAAAGCAATGTCGCCACCCATTTTAGCTTCAAATCTAGTTAGCTTCAAGTCTATCTACAACTTTGGATTCTTGCAAGGCCGATTGCCTAGTTGGATATTAGTGAGCAAACCAGAGGTAAACAGACAATGCTTGCCTCACAAATGCATGAAAGAAATGATTTCCTTTTAACTGCAAAGTTGCTTCGATGCCACAAAATAATTGACCTAAAAGACATTGGATTTTGCACGTAAGATGTTCTGCATGCATATAGATCACCATGTATACCCTGAAATCAGGTAATCCAACTGCTTTAGAATGCAAATAAGATGAATGCAAATAACAATTCATGAGGGCATTGCCTAGCGATAAGTGTTCATGCTGCTCCACAAAGCCTCAAGAACATCCTAAACCAAATTAGAGACAACGACATTTCTACGGTCTGCTTTTGCTGCAAGGCACAAAAGCATGGCATATAGAAGCCTGAATGACATGGAGGAAGACAAAAGAGAGGTCTGACTTGCAGATATATGCTGCTATAGAAGGATAGAGGCATTCCATAAACTGGGTGTCATTGTAAAAATAGAGAATATGCTAGAATGTATAGCGGGGATCTATGCTTACTCGTAATACTTAGGTTGGCCATAAGTTTCCATAATCTCACAATGCTTCATAAGATGGAAATTATGGAGGGTAATAATAAGAAACAGTTGGGATGCCTTCTCTAGCATATGAGGAGTAGACAAGGTCTCTGTGGATGTAAACTGGGGTACTTTTGTCTACAATTTCCAGGTGAAGTAGGATATTACAGATATCTTTAAATTTTGACCTGAAGTTACTTACGAATGATTTATCACGGATAATTTACGGACGTTGCCCTGAAGTCTCAACACTAGTTCAGCAAAAAACAGGGCAATGTATACATCATTCAAAAACCAAATAGGGCGATGTAGACATGATCAGAAGCAATATCCAGCTTCATGAATAATGATTAAACCAATTGTTTTTTACCTTTTTTTCCTGAAACTATCTAACAAAACTAAGACCGATATACGTCTTCAGAATCCACAAAAAATGAAGTAAATAAGAATAAATAAAGAACTGAATAGCCAGAAGGCCTCCCTGTGCACACCGGGTAGGGGAGCTTTAGGAAGCTTGTCGAACTTCAAGATGCATCGGGCGAGATAGACTCGCAATTTTCAAGAGTTTTTTGCAGCCGTCAATTGGAAAAAAAAAAAAAATTTAAAAAAAAGGAAAAGCCAACGGAGGCGACTATGTTTAGCTGACGTGGATGTCCGCGCAGACATCTTAGAATTGCAGCAAAAGCTTCACCTTCCTTTAGGCAAGCCTGCTAAATATTTGTTGGGTATATCTAAAGATATACCTGTTATATAGCTTCTAGTTCTTTTTCCAGTGGTGGAAAACCTTTCAATATTTTTTTAAGTGATTGCGATCTAAAGTTTTTTATTTTCCTGGTGTCAAACAGTTACGAGATCCGCCAGAAGGCTCATTCCATCAACCTCACTACTGACCGTACTATCATTGTACGGTGGCAGTTATGCTTTCTTTCTTTTTGGGTTGCCAGAAGGGCATACCCTAGTTGAGGGTGGAAGAAGAAGGTTATATTCTTAGAATAAATCTTTTGTAGGGTTATGATTGCAGTATAAAGAGGAATAAACCCATAAGATGTGAATTCAACGGATGGAGATAAGGGACAATTTTTTTTTTTTTTGACACCCCCTCCGCGGCTTGCTATTTTTGAATAATCAGTCTCTTGAGTCAGCCTCTGTTAAGTTCGAGTTTATACTGCCTGCTGGATCTCCCTCATTTCGAAGTGAAGCAGGACCCCGGTTTTGAAGCGAGGATGCCCGCTGTTGCAGGAGATCGTTGGGCTACCTTCGAAGATCAGGAGAGTGAGAGCGAATATGGATACGTCCGCAAGGTTCACCTACTCACTCTTCGTCGTAGGTTAAGTGTTACACCTAGGGCACACACAATTGGCCATTTTAATTTCAGGTTTGCGGTCAGATTTGGCATGACTTATCCTTTCCATATCAATGAAATTCATTAACATTGTCACTATATAATGCTACGTTGCGTGAATGTAAACATGTACTATTCCTTTCAAGGCATTCGAAACTTAAGATCTGATTTGCTTTATTCATATTTTCAGAGTTTGATGAACTTGTAACATTTGCTGGTAGCTGTCATTTAATTGGCTTTTACGTGCAAATATATTTTTATGCACTTATCAAACAATCACTTCAATTGCAGGTTTCAGGGCCAGTTGTTGTCCCTGATCCCTATGGAGGACGCCTTTGGCATGCAGATCTTGTACTGTCTTTACAAGGTCTTTGATAAGAAGAGTTGCGTCCGTTTCATTTAGTCTTCTTTTCTTCTCAAATTTTTCAAACAAGATGCATTCGCACAGCTCTGTTATGAAATGGCGATGGTAAAGCCTTTCATTGATCACCGCTTCCAAACCCACAATGCCAAGGCAGCCTGCTAGTTTGCTCATAATCTCCTCCTCCTCCTTCGCCTCTTAAAGTCCTGGTCCTCATCCTGCTATATCCAATAGCATTCCTATGGCCAAAATTGTTATGAGATCTTTCATAAGCATTTCCTATAAGTGGGCAACTTTTTGATGCTTTAGCATCTTGTTGTATTTGATAGCCTATATGGAAAACATAAAACACCACTATATGTGCTCTCTTCCTCATCATATATATCCAACAAATGCGTATAACTCTTAGTAGACATAAGTAGATAATCTCTAAAAATCTCACTCAAGCGCAAAAATTTCATCTAGAGAGAGGCCCAATGGAATACCATGCTTCCATCTCAAGTTCTATTCGATGCTTCCATCTCAAGTTCTTGTAGATAAGGTGTTCTTGAAGGGAAAAGCGGCTTAGAGGGGTTTCCCATGAACGGATCTGAACCTGAAATAATATGGAACAAGGTTTTTGGGTTCCCATGAATCAGAAGACCTCAAGGTTTTTTTTGAACATCTCACCCCATTGATGCACAAGAATGAAATTTGAGCCGATAGATCCAAAACAGGTCCAAGACCTGAGCAGAAAGTAACAGAGATGGATTAATTTTTGTCCAGGTTGAACCTGAGCCCAAGAAATTGGATCTCCAAAAAACCTAGAGGTTTCCGTCCATGAGAAACCCACCCTTAGCTTAGGGGGGAGCATCATCTGTTGAGAACCGAATTTGTTGCTCATGTATAGCGACATCTGGACATTTAAACCGTCCTCTTGTCAAAAAAATAGAATTAAAACTGCTAGTACAAACGTCTTTGCACCGCGACAACACTTTTAGACTTTTTAGCATATTCTGAATACACAATAAAAAATCAATAAGAATGTGGAACATGACACCAACCATCTCCTATAATATTGGACGAAGGAGAAACAACGAAGAATACCTATTTAGGTTACGTCCCCTGTTTCAGGTTGAAGCTCCAGCTATGGCGGACCAAGTTCTCTCTCCGGCGCCCCACGCCCTGCTCGTCTCCTTCCCAATAGCCGGCCATGTTAACCCAACGATTCATTTTGCATTCCGTCTTCTCGGCCTCGGATTTTCCGTTACCCTTGCTGTCAGCGATGTATTCTCTTCCTCGCTTTCCAAACTGGTTTCCGGTATCGATCTACTTATTTATCCTGATCCCAAGATCGGGGAGCACAACATAATGGAATTTATTTTCTCCGATCAGTCTTGCATTCGAGACGCAGTGGAAAAATTCGCCTATGAGCTCCGTTTGAGCGGGAAACTAAAAGCATTTTGCATAATCTGTGACCACGCTTCTCAGTCTTGGGTACCGGATCTGGCCACAGATTTAAGAGTTCCATATGGTACTTTGTATACTTTCTCGGCTGCGGGTGCAGTTGTTTCGGACAATCTCCCAAAGCTCATATCTGATATTGCAGCTGCAGGTAGATTTTTCTTTTTCCCTCTTTTCTTGTTTTTTTCTTCTAAAGAGTCTTCGTTGTTCTTATTTTTATAGCTCATTTTCGTTTTGGCAGATGCAAAAGAGCAGGTTAATGGCATTGTTAGCCAGTTGCCTGGTTTGCTGCCTTTAGGTCCGTTTGATATACCAAGATTTGTTCGCCCTATTATGGCTAATGCTCAAGAATGTTTTAAAAAAGCGCCTGGAGCACCTGCTACATGGAAATTTGTTAACAGCTTCCAAGAAGTAGAGCAGGATGCATTTCAATCTTCAAATCTTCTAGCAGTAGGTCCACTACTTCAAGTTGGAGATGGCGCATCAATGTTGAATCTTAATTCTGACAACTTGAAGGAAGATTTTTCATGCCTTGAATGGCTAGATAAACATCCACCTTCCTCTGTTCTATATGTATCTTTTGGAAGCATGGCTACCATGTCTGTTCTTCAAGTTGATATATTAATCCAGGCATTGAAAGCTTCAAATCAAACATTTTTATGGGCTCTGAGACCAGATTTTCTCTCAGATGCTCCAGATTTCTATGTGCAGAACTTGAAACAGAGTATTGGAGATCAAGGGATGATCACATCTTGGGCTCCTCAGCTAAAAATCCTTGGACATGAAGCAGTAGGAGGATTTTTAACTCATGGAGGGTGGAATTCTGTACTAGAGAGTATATGCATGGGAGTTCCTATGATTGGATGGCCTTGTTATGCAGAACAACATATGAATTGCAAGTACATAGCAGATGGTTGGAAGATTGGAGTTAGAATTTCAAAGGATGGGCTGATTGAGGAAAACGAAATCTGTGATCTTATCAGTAAACTTATGAAAGAGGAAGAAGGAAAAGAGATGAGAAGAAGAGCTATGGAGTTTCGGGATATGGCCAGAAGATCAAGTATGGTGGATGGATCTTCCTTCAAAAATCTGGTGGCTTTCAAACAGGCCTTGCTTGCACAACCGGATTCTTTTGCAGATGTTCAATTTGTAAAGCAGAAGCAGGGTGTTCTTTTGCTTGCTTAGTAGCCGATTCTCTTGCAGATGTGTAATATATATGGTATATATATTCTTGGTATTTCAACTACTCTTCAAAGGTTCCGTTCTCTGGACGTTAAAATAATATTTATCTATCTTTCAAAGATATTTTAGTTTTTGTATCAGAGTTATTATATAGTTTTATTATTCTCTATGATAGGTATAAGTATGGAAACATACAAAACAATATGCCCTAGGTGGGGTTCCCATGTTCCGCGCACATAAAAGGCGGATACTTAAAAGATACTTCAAATATACCTCAAATATATTATATATGTGCTCAAAAGATATTCCAAGACAACTAAACAACAGTTAGGCACGATTTTGCCTTGGGTGTCCAGTCTTATGCTGCCACGTGGCAATTGTTTGTCACACTTTCTTTGCATGAAACATCATTTACTAACATTCTGACTTTTTAGTTGCTTGGTCGTCGGATTGCTGACATGTGGCACAGAATCGACGACTAACCCTTGTCGGATTGCTGACATGTGGCACAGAATCGACGACTAACCCTTGTCCACGTTATAGGGAAGCCCATTTAAGCCCACTAAATACAAAAAAAAGAAGAAGAAGAAGAAAGCAAAGTTGTTGTTAAAGACTAACTCCTCAAAATTCAGCATCAAGTATATATGTGGATACTTAAAAATATTCCAAGACAGCAAATTGTTCTTAAAGAATCGATCAATGCTCGCCTGCCAGGTTATAGGGGTTCAAATTTGGGAGGTTCAGGGTGCCCCTAGCACATGGCATCTGACCGGCTCTCTTAAAAAATTGATGCTCGTCGGGTATAGGGTCCAAATCAAGGAGGCCCTAATGCGTGGCATCTAGGGGGTTTCCCATGAAGGGGTCTGGAGGGGTCTGGAGTCCGAGACCTGAATGATTAGGTTTTTCTGTTCCCATGAAAGGGTTTGGAGCCCCCGAGACCTGAATCAAGGAGGCCCTAATGCGTGGCATCTAGGGGGTTTCCCATGAAGGGGTCTGGAGGGTTCTGGAGCCCGAGACCTGAATGATCAGGTTTTTGTGTTCCCATGAAGCTAACACACCTGAAAGGAACCTTGTTATAGCCAATTGATCCACACAATAAAAATTTGAACTGGTTGATCAAATCAAGTCCAAGATCTGAGCAAAAAAAAAAAAAAAGTGAATGATTACTTTTTGTCCAAGTTTTGAACCTGAATCCGTTGCAATGAAGATCATTGCGTCAAATTCTTGGCCTGGAGAGAACCTTCCCATCCATGGGAAACCCCCTAAGTGGCTCATGTGAATTTTTCTTCTTTTTATCTAGATAGTGCTTTTGTTGAATATAGTTGTAAACATGTCCCTTATTCTCCACCACCTCACCTCTTAGGTTGACTTTGGTGTATCTCCTCCTTTTGCTTGCTTCATCTACGACCACCCATTTAAAGGTTCCCCTTTAGACTTAAGGTTCCTCTTTATTCAAATATACGCATGCCCTACAATAACATAACACTCACGTGGAATATATAAACAAGGGTTTATGTATTGTCATCTAGAGTGAGGATAGTCTTACCCTGGTTTCGGTGATTCCGAAGGTGGAAATTCCGGCCTCTGGTATCCCCAACCATTCTTGACGGATTCCGTTTCGGGAGCCCCCGTTATACCGTACTGACACACGTCCATATGCCTGCAGCAATCTCGGCCGTCCGGAATTTTGCCGCATCCTGGCCGCCCCCCAGCCTCCCGTCCTCCGGTATCACCATAAAAAGTGACGAGCGAAAGCTGCCTCCCCGATCACCACCCTAGCGATTCCGGAGAAGGGGAGCACCATGTCCCGGCTGATAATGGGGAAGTTATCAGCCCTCCCGAGATCCCGCACTCCGGGATCCCCAACGCCCGACATCGGTGATACCGACCGCCGGTATCACCACCACGAATGGCCGATATCGGGTTGACGTTATCGGCCCGGTGATCCCCTCCTCCGAGATCACCATAGGGGAACCTCGCGCCACCGCCCTCCGGGATCGCCTCATCGAGCTGATACAGGAGCCGATATCGGCCATTCCGGAGATCCCGGCCTTCGGGATTACCTCAAAAAAAGATTAAAACCATCGACACCATGCACCACATTAGCAATGTCTTGATTTTTGAGTCACAACGGCTACTTCCAACGGATAATTTATATGTCCCTATATAAACGTCCTGCTTTAAATCACTTGAGCATAGCAGACATGGTGAGGAATCGGGCAAGACGGGTTGAGGTTCTACTCCCCAATGTGCACCGTCTTCAGGATCTGTTAGTGCGTGTGAATGAACTTCAAGAGGATGAACTATCTCGCTTTATGCTGAGCGTGGTTCTATGCAGATACTCACAAGTAAGCCTAGATTTTTGTCTTGCCTTGCACATCTCTTCATGTATTTTGATTCAAATTGACCTCTTGCTCGAGGATACAGGAGCAGCGACACGTGTGGAGTTTACAGAACCTCCTCAGAGGAACCATCGACATGTGGAATTGCCATCAGACTTTGACATGCTGAGAATGCTTAAGCCTCTCATTATCTAGGTCAAGGCTTTGAAGAGTCTGCTGCGAATGGGTGAGCTATGATTTGGCAACAGGCTGAAATATATGTTCGAGGAACTGTTAGCTGCACGCAAGTTAGAGAAGAAAAACCTCTTAAAGGATTTGCTCCGGGATTGTCCCTGTCCACACCAACTTGAATATCTTGATGCCCAGCTGGGCAGGCTACCCTGTGACTTCCACGATATCACTGTTGAAACCGTTATGTTTAGGGTGATGTAGATGACTAATGTTGATCTGGAATTAAAGCGTGTTAACTCTGAAAATGTGACGTGGAAATGTGTAAAGTAAGAAAGGAATATATGTTATCCTTTTAAATATATGCAAGACCTTTGGATTAAATGAAGTTGGTTGACCATTATGAACAAATGCCTATTTTTTGTCTATCCCAATGGGGATCCCGGAGGACAGGATACGCATGTCCTTATGGGCCCGGTCCTTATTGGAATCGACAGTCCACGGTGCCCGTCGACCATATCGGGCGGCCCTTGTTTAAACAAGCCAGCCCATCAAAGATGGACCAATGGCATATTGACACGCCATATGTGATTCCACCACCCTTTGGGATCACCGCACTTTGGCCAGAACGCATTGCTCGGCTGGATTGCTGTGCTCTGCGCAGGGCACGCTAAAGGGGGAAAAAGGGTTTTTGAAGTGGCAATGGACGATCTCGAGTTGGAAGAGCGTGTATCACGGGTAAGATTCATACTCTTAGGAATATTTACATCTTCCCATTCGCAAAGATCTGAGCTCCCATTCGCAGCTGCGGGTCGAAATACACCAAGAATCACCGCCTAATGGCTTCTTCGACCATAGCAACCTATACTAGTTTCCCGAAGAGCACCTGGGCCCGTTGGTTAAGAGACGGTGTGTGCCGCCACACTTAGCTGACCCGCCATGGACAGTGCTCTGAAAGAGATCCATGTGGTACTCGATGATAACTTCCATCCCATGAACC
>JAANSK020277725.1:0-11195 GCA_011763485.2 Isoetes engelmannii
GACGACGGCCAAGATTGCGCCACACCAATGGCTGCGATGAAGCCAAGTGTCACCATGCATGCAGCCCGTGTGACGACTGTATTTAGTCAGAATATGCATTTGGTCAGAATACGTATGGTCGTCACAGATGGAGTGGACAACCCGAAGGCCATGTTCTATTGCCAGCCAACTCCGTTGTCATTATTCCATCTTCATTGATCTCTGGAACCCCAAGCCTTAGTCATACCATGATTCCGAGCCTTGGGTAGGATCTCTATTCTGTTATGATGCATGATGTTGCAGGGATTATAGTGGATGCCACCCATCGAGGTGGTATTGTATTTATTATGATTCATTGTTCTTATGTGTGTTTCACGTTTCTGCATTGATAGGCGGATCGCGGGGGAGACGGGATTAATGGCATGTCCGGTCCTCCCACACAGATCCTTGCTCACCATCAAGGAGTTATGTGTCAGACGGACGGTCACTTGTTAGCATACTGGCTAGCCGGGGGGAAGGATCCAGTTCATATATGATGGGAGCATCGTATATGAGTTGGGTACGTCACAGAACCACTAAGTTGCTCAAGGCAACCAATCTTTGTGCAAAATTTGCAATAAGACATCAATTACATTAGGATCCCTAAAGCAGAATGAGGTAGTTGCACTCAGTATGAATATCTCGAGCTGTACTGATCTTTCTCACATTATTTTTGGAGGAGAAATTAGAGAAACATTGTGGTGAGATGTAGGAACAAATTTGACTCAATTTGGATATGGGATAATTGAGAAAATCGAGTCCAAAGTTGGCAAAAAATTTGGCCAGTGCACTTCCCTGACACAAAAACAGGTCTTCACACTCAAATGATGATATCTCGAGTTTTACTGAACCTTTTTCCATGATATTTGAAGGGAATATCAGATAAAGTCGTAGGAACATGCGGGAAAAACTTTGGATTGATTTGGAACTGGGATGATGGAGAATATTGAGTTCAAAGTGAGTCAAAAGTTTTGTTAATGAACTGCCAGTAAAAAAAGTAGCAAGATATTTTTTGGATCTTGAGCTTTATAAGGGCTTTTTGCATGATTACAACAGGCACGGACCTAAGATCATGTTCCTGCAACTTTTCTCTGATAGGAATTTCAAAAATCATCCACAAAGATTCAGTAAAACTCGAGATATCATCATTTGAGTGTGAAGACCTGTTTTATCTCAGGGAAGTGCACTGAATTTTATGCCAACTTTGAACCCACCAGATCCAAATTGAGCCATATCTTTTCCCATATCTCACCATAACTTTTTCTAATTGAGCTTCCAAAAATCATCTAAAAAAGATCAACACAACTCAAGATATTCATTCCTGAGTGCAACACCTCATTCTGTTCTACGGATCTTAATTTAATTGACGCCCTTTTGTAAATTTTGCACAAAGATTGCAAGGCTGCCAGAATGCCCACCCCCCTCCTTGAGGCCATATGCTAGTGCCCTCTGTCGATAGGGCAGGACGACGACTCCAGAATGGCGATTAAACTTTGCCAATGTCAAATTTACCTTAGGAGCCAAGTTACACGGTCAGATTCTCAAAGGAAAGGAACACGGATGCCTCACCAAGCAGTATTCCCATGTACCACCTAGGCCAATTGACTACAAGTGTGTTGGAGTTCAACCCGTTTGGATCCAGGTAAGTTTTCAACTCCATGCAATTATCATGATGTTATTTCTTTACTTGTCAGTTGCTGGACTTTTGTAGTAAGGAAAGCCTGCTCAACTTCTGATGATGAAAGAGTCCAACGAGGTAAAAAGCCCAACATTATGAAAACACTCTATGCTCAACTGCTGCAACATCTATCCTTTTAGTTAAGTGAAGCTATGTCACTAAAACTACGCAATAACAAGTTTTAGGAGTTACTTCCATGAGTCGGATACATCTCCACCATGTTGTTTATATATTATAGCCAATACACCTCCACCATGCTGCTCTTCAATGAATACTGACAATAAAATACAAAATACATATCAAATAGATATACTCCTATTTCCGGAAACTCGAAAGTGTAGCTACATGTTCTTTATATTCTTTCATCCACTTTATCTTTTTTTGGGCAATGCACAAAAATTATTGAAAGACATTATCTTACCACAAAGAAAGACAACGTCCAAATCGAAAGTGACAAAATTCAGCAGTTCATTTTGTTTGTACATTACCAGGGAAGTGAACCTATTATTATCTCGTTTACTTACAAGGGCCATACCTCTTTTCCTATCTATGATACTATCTTATCTTATCTTATCTTTTCCTGTCTATGATACATTGTTCTTTCTATATCCTCACCTGCATAGCACAATAATTACACATATACAAACTACTGCCCCATCCGAGGTCAACAGGTGATTCCACATCAAGAACTCTTCGTCATGGTCCTTTGTGTGAAGGGATCAATCCTCACCCATAGGAGTCATAAGTTAGAAGCCAGAAGCATAGACCACACAATAACTATAATTGAAGTGTGGTTATGGCATCCCAGCAGACCTTTGAGGAACGGGTATAAATGTACAATCACCCAGAATGCGAAAAAAAGGTCTTGCCGAGCAGTGGTCTCCATGATTAGTATCCATTGTTAAGTGCACCGGAGACTCCAGCAACAATATACCAACAATGATCAACGTGGTTTATGGTATCAAACGGGTTGTCCATTTGAATATAAAGCTCCCCAAAGTTTTCGTCTTCAGCAGCCTTGGAAGTTCACCCCAAACCACAAACAGAGACAGTTCTATAACCCATGGTAATTATAATGTGATAAAGTTATATCTGACCCATGTAATTTTTCCATGACAATATCAAGCTACATTCTGTTTATCAGTCTATTGTACTTTATTTACAAGTTTGAAAATATCTATTTCCATCTCCATAATCCAAAACCACAATCAGTTTTTATTTCTCAACTCTATATTCATAATATCTACTTATGTCGTAGTCTACAATGCACTTCTAAATGTTGAGATTGTAGAAATCATCACAGACATTCTTAAAAAGAGGAGCAAACAGATAAAAGATCCATTCACGGATTGAGGAGGAATTAAACTAAACATGTTCCATGGTGGAGAAGAACCCTTAGGTATTTTGTTTATTAATGTTGAACGTTAAACCTAAGGTTATATTTTGAACATGAACAGCGTTTTCAATGGTACCTCGTTTTGGAGCCAAACCTGTATACAAATATAGAATGGACATATATGGCTCCAAGGCCGGATGAACAGGCTCGACCGACTTAACCGTCGGAAGACCTTGTCTATATAAAGCTAAGAAGAACGAGCAGACGTACACTGATCGGGGAAGCAGATTTGGTCGACAATATTAGCTTCATCGAGCTAATATTAGGTGTTACCTTCTGTGCTACAGTACACTGAAGGATTTTCCTACAGTGCACAGGGGCGTGTTTAAACCTCGACCATTGTTTTGAGGTTTATTGAATTTATTTGTTATGATTTGAAGTTACTCCATGAACTATTGACATTATTTGTCATTTGAATCTCAAAGTTCCAAGTTGAATTTCTAGTGGATAACTTGTGCATTGTCTTTGGTATAGTTGTATTGGTTGTTTGGATTATTGAAGAAGGTATTGATTTGATTGAGTGTAATTTGGTACTAAACCAACATTTGGTATCAGAGCAGGACATTATAATCATGTCAAACAGATTTGGAGCTGTTAGCAGCGTTGAAACCTATGGTGGTGGTCCAGGCTTTCAAGTCTGGAAAGATGCCATAAAACATATTCTTGAGGTGGAAGACCTCTGGGATATTGTTGATCCAGCAGGAGGTGGTGTGCAGTTTGCTGAATCCAGTAGCAGCAGATCTGTTGCAGGGAATGCAGGAAATAATGAAGGGACTGAAGGTAGTATTGGTACTGCAGGAGCAGGGAGACCTACTGTGACAGCAACGAGACCTTTTTCTTCAGGCGGAAGGAGGCACAAGGCATCATAACTTCAAAGGTCAGCCCTACTATCAGACTTAAGTTAAGGAACATGACTGCAAAGGAAATGTGGGTGTTTCTAATTAAACATTATGAAGAGAAGACCTCTTCTCAAATTGATTTGCTTGAAAAATAATTAAGGAAGCTAAAGTTACATGATGATGATGATGATGATGATGATAATGTGAATGAATACTTCAACAAATTTGATAACATTATAGCAGACTTGAGTGGAGCACGAGTGAATTTAAGTGAAAGGTATCAAGTTATAGCCATTGCTAGGTTTGTGGTTGATAATGAAAACCTTTCTTTTTCTTAAGGAACATTGCTAACGGTAGGGAACAAGCAGAAACAGTCCTATGGACTGAGTTTGAGCAAAGAAGAATAAAGGAGGAAGACAATGAATCTGCTGAAATCCTCTACACTGGAAAAAAGGGAAAAGGTGGAGGTGATAAGAGAGAGTGCTTTCATTGTCATGAGGTTGGTCATGTTAAAAACAATGGTCCAAAATTAAAAACAGAAATTACCTGCTATACATGTGGTGGAAGAGGTCACTTATCTTCCAAATGCCCTACTCCAAAGGATTATGGAAAGGGAAAAAGTGGAAATTTTAGAGGAGGAAGGGGAGGATCAGCAAAAGGAAGGGGTGGAAGACGAGCATCTGGTGCCTTCATAACTCAGGAGCATGAAGAGAAGGAAAAAGATAATGAAGAAAACAGTGAAGATGAGGTAACTTCAGCTTTTTCTATTCTTAATAAATCAAAATCAACTAATTCTGATCATGATGGTCTTGTAGTTGATAGTGGAGTTGAAAGATCAGTAGTGAAAACTACTGATCTGCTCAAAGACTTGACCAAAACAAGTTCTAAGAGTGTTCAAGTTGGCAATGGAGAACTCCAGAAAATAGAAGGAAGAGGATTGCTTCAGCTAATCGATCTGGAAGGGAATATTGTGAATGTAGAAGATGTTTTTTATGTACCAACCTTAGTCAAGAATCTGATTTCAGTTTCTCAGCTTGTGGATTTAGGGTACAGAGTACTCTTTAAATCAAAAGGATGTAAAATCTTTTATGGTAATGAAATGAAGTTTTATGCCAAGAGGGTTGGAAATTTATTTCAGTTGAATGATTTATGTTGTGCGAAGTATAAATTCCGTGGAATTATCTGACTTTGAAATTTGGCACAGTAGACTTGCACATACACATTTCTATAACATAAAAAGCCTGGCTAAAAAAGGATGGATTGAATGTAATGACATGAAAACAGATAAGCATATTTGTGAAGGGTATATGCTCGGGAAAATAACCAGGTTGCCTCAATATAGAGCTTCACAAGTCTTGGAACTCGTCCACACAGATTTGTGTGGATCTCTCAATGTGAGCTCATTGACAAATAAAAGATACTTTATATCATTTATAGATGATTATAGCAGGAAATGCAAGGTGTACTGTCTCACAAAGAAATCTCAAGCCTTAAGTGCTTTCAAGCAATATGTGGAAGAGATGGAAAGAGAAACTGGTCAAAAACTGAAATGTATCAGGTCAAATCGAGGAGGGGAGTATCTCTCCAACAAATTTAAACTTTTTTTCATTTCAAAAGGCATCAAAAGACAACTAACATGCAGGTACAGTCCACAACAAAATGGAGTAGCTGAAAGGAAGAACAGAACTGTCATGGATGCTATGAGGTCGATGATCAAGCAAGGAGGATTGCCAAATTACTTATGGGAAGAAGCTTTAAAGACTGCCATACTTATATAGAACAAATTGTCCAACTCGAGTCTAAATGGTAATGTGCCAGACCTTGTTTGGTCCAATTCTGAAAGTAAGATAGACTTTGATGTCTTTAAGGCATTTGGATGTTTAGTATATGCTCATGTTCCATCAGAGCTTAGGAAGAAGCTGGATAATAAAGCCAACATTGGCTACTTTGTTGGCATGATGAGGAAAGCAAGGGCTACAGAATTTTTGTCCCTAAAAATAGAAGCATAGTAATTAGTAGGGATGTAGTGTTTGATGAGGCAACATTATACAAAAATAAAGCTTTGAAGGCTAAAGCACAGGTAAAAGTTGAAGAAAACAAACATACTGCAGGAACAAAATTGTTAGATGATGATTCAAATGAAGAGAATGCTCAAGACAACCTGCAGGAAGATGTTAGAGCAGAACCGAGTACACATGAAAATAGCCTGCAACCACCAAATGAAGTTGCACCAAGTAGGAAGAGAAAAAGTCAGGTGGAAAGGTTAATAGAAGAAGCAAACATCAAAGCTGATCATTATGGAAGGAATGAGACAGGAAAAAGCACAAGGCTGGAATTGCATGACATTGAATATGACAAGATTATGGCCATCATGGATGATGTGTTGATTCCAAGAAGCTTTAATGAAGCAATGGAATCAGGGACAAACACAAATGGGAAAAACCAATGAGGGATGAGCTAGACTCATTCAAATGCACAGACACTTATGAGGAAGTTGAATATCCAGATAAGAAAAATGTAATTGGCAGTAAGTTGATATACAAGATAAAGACAAATGCAGATGGAAGTCAGAAATTCAAAGCTCGTCTTGTTGCACAGGAATTTACACAGAAAAATGGGAAAGATTATGATGAAACATACTCTCCCATAGTCAAATTGACAAGTATAAAGGTGCTGCTGATCCTAGCTAATGTTTTGAATTTAAATATACACCACATGGATGTTAAAACAGCTTTTCTAAATACAAAACTTGAGGAGGAAGTATACATGAAACCTGCATCTGGATTTGAGTCAGAAAATAACAAAGTTTGGAAGCTAAATTGAGCAGTATATGGGTTAAAACAAGCTCCAGGGAATCATGGTATAATTTTTTTTTTTTTGTTTTTTTTGTTTTTTTTGAGGAAATGGAGCTTTTAATTACTTAATAGTAAAGAGTACAATGGAAATAAAAGTTCAGCCAAGGTGACTTATCAACCCTGGGAAATACTACCAACCTAGCAACTGAAGAGGAAAAGCACATGAACATGAGGCACATCTGAGTTGCAATCTCAGCCCACCAAAAAACACAATTACAACATCTAAAACAAGATAGCTCCTGTAATCTAACACAGCCGACAGGAGCATCCAATTGTACAGATATACAAGATGATACTCAACATTTCTGCAAAATTGGTGCAAAGTATAATTGCATCAATAATTTTCTTACTGAGCATGGGTTTGAGAAACTCAAGAATGATGGGAATCTTTACAGGCTCAGAGATGGAGACAAATATTGCATCATAGCATTATATGTAGATGATTGCATAATGGTGGCAAATCATCTAGACTGCTTGAACAAATGTAAGGAGATTATAAAAGGAAGGTTCCAAATGACTAATTTGGGGGAACTTAAATAGTTTCTTGGAATAGAAGTGGTGAGAGATAGGAATAAAGGAATTCTAAAACTGAAACAGAGCAAACATATTGAAAATATGCTCAATAGGTTTAACATGCTGGATGCAAAGCATATTAAAACTCTCTTGACTCCAGGGCACATGCTAACAGATGAAAAGCCTTTATCAGAAGAGGAGAAACTAAATATGGAGCAAGTGCCATATAGGGCGTTAGTGGGATGCCTACTTTATCTCTCTAATAATACACGCCCAGATATTTCTTATGTAGTCAATGTTTTAAGTAGAAGATGCCATAATCCTTCAAAGGATCACTGGATAGCAGGAAAAAGGGTTTTAAGATACTTGAAAGCTACAAAAGACCATGGCATAACTTCTTATTCTAATGATCTTACTTTGCTGGCTTATTCTGATGCAGATTGGGGGGGGGGGGGGGGGGAGAGACTTAAGCACCAGAAAGTCAACTTCTGGATATGTACTTTTCCTTGTAGGAGGTCCTGTTGTATGGAGAAGCAAAAAGTAAAAAGCAATAGCCATGTCTTCAGCAGAAGCTGAGTACAGTGCTGCTTCTTTAGTTGCCAAAGAAATTTTATAGTTACGAAGGTAGTTGGAAGAACTAGATGATGAACAAAAAGGTCCAACTGATATTCTAACTGATAGTCAGAGTTGTATGGCAATTGTGAAGAACCCTGTTGACCATGAAAGAACAAAGCATATAGAGCTAAACATTCATTTTATCGGGGATTTAACAGCAAAAGATTATGTCCAGATGAAGTATGTGAACACAAATGATCAAGTTGCAGATATTTTCACTAAAGCACTAGTAGAAGAAAAGTTTGCTTATTTCAGAGATCAGTTAAATGTTAAGAATTCAAGTGATGAAGGAGGAATGTTGAGAGATTGTAGAAATCATCACAGGAATTCTTAAACAAGAGGAGCAAACAGATAAAAGATCCATTCACAGGTTAAGGAGGAATTAAACTAAACATGTTCCATGGCGGAGAAGAAACCCTTAGGTATTTTGTTTATTAATGCTGAAGGTTAAACCTAAGGTTATATTTTGGACGTGAACAGTATTTTCAATGGTACCTCGTTTTGGAGGCAAACCTACATACAAATATAGAATGGACATATATGGCTCCAAGGCCGGAGGAACAGGCTCGACCGATGTCTTAACCGTCGGAAGAGCTTGTCTATATAAAGCTAAGAAGAACGAGAAGACGTACACTGATCAGGGAAGCAGATTTGGTCGACAATATTAGCTTCATCGAGCTAATATTAGGTGTTATCTTCTGTGCTATAGTACACTGAAGGATTTTGCTACAGTACACAAGGGAGTGTTTAAACCTCGAACCATTGTCTTGAGGTTTATTGAATTTATTTGTTATGATTTGAAGTTACTCCATGAACTATTGACATTATTTGTCATTTGAATCTCAAAAAGTTCCAAGTTGAATTTCTAGTGGATAACTTGTGCATTGTCTTTGGTACAGTTGTATTGGTTGTTTGGATTATTGAAGAAGGTGTTGAATTGATTGAGTGTAGTTTGGTACTAAACCAACACTAAATATCCCATATTTTGTTCATTTCACTATTCAACATAGATGTACTCACAAAAATATCCTATAATCATTAAAGTACATGTTTTAATGTTAAAATATACACATATTCAGTTTTGGAACCTTTATATCTGCAGTGTACTAAATATCCAAAGAACTTCTCATTTCCAAATTCAACATAAATGTACAAAATATCATGTAATCATTAGTGTACATCTTTTTATGTCTAAATAACCACGAATTTAGGTCTGAAACCTTTATATCAGCAGTGTCTCAAAGAAAGATCTCACCATAATTATTCAAACTCTGTTTTATGAGTGTTCTCATAATCTAGTTTCTCATCAACAAAACATTTCACAAGTCAATAGGAGGTGTACTTTTGGTTACCTGCATTCACACAATACCAATATTAGCAAGAATTTGATAATAAGGTAAGGAATGACAGGTAAGCAGTAAAACCACACGGTTTATCGCCCTTCACCTCTTGGTTACATTAATAAGCAATTTACTTTTTCTCAATTCTTTGAGCATAAGACAACTAGGTGTCAAACCGTTTCTCAAGTGCTAACCACATCATGTTATTTAATCCATCCAACAATTGTGGGCATCTGCCCTGGCAATTTTATTATAATAGACACCTATATACATCATTAGATATTATCTAAAATCTATATTCCCCAGCATCTTAATGATGTATAGTTAAACCCTGTTTTTTAGCATGTTTTATTATGAGCTTCATGCAGCCTAAAGCAAAATTCGCAGTACAGAAATTTGTCCTTCCATTTTTTCATTAACAAGTTAAGAAGCACCACTAGACATAAAAGCAAATGGGAAAACAAAGCGAGGCCCACTAAGCTAAAAGCATATCTAGATCTAACACCAATAAGCAACCAAAGCCAACGACCCAGCAGGAGGAAAACTTGCTCCAAACTACATGTTATGACAAGCCCCTTATGTTAAGCAGCCCAAAATGGCCTGACAAACAAGCTGCAGACTTGCATAGCAACCCGAAATTTTATAAGCATGCAACGAACCCCTGCCAACGATCAGAACATAAAAAATATATTCTAAAAGACTACCCTAAATTGTCATAGCATCACTTATCCAACATCTACACAGCCAGTGCTAAAACCTTAGCAAAAGCTCTATTATAGGCACTGTTAACAAGCAGACGTATCTCGCCGAATCTATATAACCTGTATATGATTTTTATAGATCTTTTCTATTTTTTATACATCTAAAAATAGATGAAAACATGTAACAACCAGAAGCATATATGTCCATTTGGTTAATTTGTACATCCTATGGAAAGCTCCAAACACAGAGTAATAATCCAGGTAACCAAACCTGAGTAAGGGAGGGTGCCCACCGATCGTCCACTTAGGGGGGATTCCCATGAAACCTGAAACCATAATCGTCAACTGGAGAAAGGTTTTTTGGGTTTCGATGGATCAATAGGCCTGAAGTTTTTATTTTTTACAAATCTGAGCCAAGTGATGCACGAAGAAGGAATCTGAGTCGATGGATCAAACTCAGGTCCAACACCTGATTGCCAAGAAATGGAGATACAATACTTTCTATCCGGATCTGAAACCTGAGCCCATATGATCTTGGACTGGAGAAACCTCCAGGTTCATTGCTCATAAGACACCCCCCTTACCAGAAAAATGGTTAGATAGGACCTCCACTGCTCAGACGCAATGGCTCATTGCAATCTCCATGAGTTGAGCTTTCGAATGACCCCAAAACCGCCCACTCTGGTGCCCTGTATGGAAAGATACAATGCCTAAAGTGACACCCCTTTCTGTCCCCTAATGGCGCAGGCAGGTCTCCAAGCTTGGTTTTTAATCGTACCAAACTCAGAATGGAACGTGTTGCCATTCAAATTAAGAGTGTGTTTCCATGGGCCTCAAATCGCCCTGGACTTGGAAGCCAGGGCGCAGCCTGGCTAGTTTCTATGAGGCTCCTGCCCCGACCTGACTGCCTACGTGGCCCAGGATTTGCCCTGGGCTCTCAGAAGGGGGGAGGGGGGAAGGGTACCTTCTGAGAGACCCTGACCAGGTTGCTGCAGGTAATCTAAACCAAATTACCACTCACAAGCAGCCAGGAGTCAAGAGGAATTCCAGGTGCCAATCTTGCAATTGTGACGACCATACAGATATTGACCAATACGGTCGTCACACGGGCAGCATGCACGGCGACACCTTGCTTCATCGTAGCCGCTGGAGTGGCACAATCTCAGCCGTCATCGTGGGCATATATAGCAGAGCCTCTTTCGAGGCGCGCTATTCCGGTTCAACGCCAGTCTTGGACCTT
>JAANSK020277736.1:0-11195 GCA_011763485.2 Isoetes engelmannii
ACGTCCATTAAAACATAGTAAACAAGTAAACATAGCAATAGAATGATCCTACATCACCCTCATCCCTCACATTCTTCGCATTCTTCATCCCGACATATCGGTCCCCTTATTTCTTCAATCATGAACAAATGATGCTCTCCATAGATTCAGTGGCTGTAGTATTGAAGTTTTGGTGAAAACTTAGAACAAGAATTAAGAACTGATTTGGATGACATGAGAGGTGAAGTTGTAGCAACCCTCTCTCTGGTATGAGTTGCAGCAAGTTGGGATACGGACCAAGCTGTTTGCCGGACTTGTTTGAACTGGTTAGTTGGAGAGGTGGTGTCACAGGGGATTTTGGTGATGCGGAAGCATTTTCAAGTCAAAATTGCGAGGTGCATAAGAATTCATTGCAGGACTTAGAACCGGTAAAGAGACATGGATTGATATATTCCTGGAGAATTAAGATTTGAAATCTAGGGAGTAGAATCTGGTGTAATCTTGAACGTGTAACATTTTGGTAAAACATTTTGGTAAAGAGATTGCGGTGAGTGTGTAAATCATATGTGCTATAGTTTGTACGGAGTGTTGAGGTACTACTGTCCCTTTGGGGCAGCTCCTTTTCTTCCTCACTCGACTTGTAATTTTGTGATTGGTTAATATATTTGAGAAATAGTTCTTCAAAAAAAAAAATATATTTTCAAAGAGTACTTCCCTTCTGGATATGGAAGATCAGCACCAAATATGCAGATGGCATACTCGTCACTTCTACAAATTTGCAACATCATTGGCCAAGACCATACAAGCTGGTGTGCATTGCTTCAGGTTTAGATCTCTCACAATTTTGAATAGGGCAAACTTGTACCTTATGGAGCCCATTGCTCTTAATCATATCTAGTTTGAGCATCTATAAATATTAGAGACTTTTTTAGATTGACTCCTGTTAAGGGTCAATTCGTTAGGGAGAGGGTGGGTTCTGGGTAGCTTGAGGCATATGCTAGTATATCTAGTGATCTAACGGCTATAATTTCTAGTTCTATCTCTGGTGGTGGAAAAGGTTTTGTTAAGATGAAATAGCCAAAGGTTTTTTGGGTTTTTACGCCGAAATTTTTTGACACCCATTGGATAGTCAATTTTTATTTTTAGGCATGTTACTAGAATTTTGTAAGGATACTTCATATAAGAGGAACAATCAAGTGGAAAGATGGTTAAATCTGAATGGTACACTAGTAGAAATAACAAAAGGGAAACATTACGTGTAAAGATAGTAAAACATGATGTGGTGATGATCATAGAACAAGGAATGTGCTTTTCCAAGATATTTGTAATAGGGCCATGCCAGAATCACTGGATGGCTATAGAAACAAACAGACAATTACTCAGCGAAAGAGTAGCGAGCGAGCATTTAATTATTCTAATTTATTTTTCTAAAGATCTGAAACCACAAAGGCTCTCAAGCACAATTGTAAACTTAGCTTATACAATATTTTCAGAAGTGGAAAGTAAGAAGAAAGTTGAATACTCCATCAACATTATCAAAGGAATATGTTTGGACGACAGAGTAGCCAGTTGCAGATCTGAAGTCCCCAGTGCCTCCAACTATGGAAATCTCAGACTTCTCAATAAGAGGCTGCTCAATACCTTGCAAATTGATACTTCCATTGAATTTTTCAGCAGTTAAAATTGCTGTAAAGGACACAAAAAAGCTACCAGGCTCCAAAGATGAGGCCATGTAGAAACCTTGTGCTCTGCCCAGCACCTTTGACTGGTTAGAAGGTGCTTCGGTGATTAAATCATCTATTACATAAACTGTACCAAACATTTCTGCTGACAAATTTCCATTGGGTCCTGCCACCCGAACCACTGTGTTGTTTGGGAGACTTGCCTTGTTATGCACGAAAATATTCAATGATACTTTCTTTCCAGAATCCTCTGCATAAGACAAACCATGCTGACATAGCAGAACCACCAAGACTGCACCCAAAAACTTCTTCATTTTTTTGCCTGATGAGCGAGCTTAGTGAGTTTTTGGCGCACACAAAATGCTTTTGTTGGAAGTGACCGTGGGAGTGGGTTTTTATAGGATTAGTAGCGGTTTTAATGCCTAGAATGAAGATCCTCCAACAGGGTCCTCATATAATTTTCCATTTTTTACGCTTCCAAGTCAAAGAGAGCCACGTGCCCTGCTCTCGAAGTCATGATATAGCACGAGCTCTGCTTCAAAAGCCACGATCCAAGATATTAAAACAAATTCTTTGCCATGCAAATGGGGGCACCAAGAAGAGCCGTATTAGATCTTATCCACCAAATAAAGGGAAATCTTCAAATGCATGCACAAGTATTCAATGTATTTATACAAGGCCTGCTACATAAACGTGGCTTAATCAATGTATGCACATGTGAACTCATTTTATAATAGTTGACAATTGGTTATAGATGTGTGCGAATATGGTCATGCAAACTCTAAATGGTGTTAAAGATGTTGTGTGCAAAATAATTATCTATGAGATTGCCTTGAGCTCTAAGATAGTCCAATTTTAGTTGGTGCATGTATGGAATTTGCTTGGGCCCATCTTCCTGTCTTTTTGTTATAGCAATTCTAATTGCATTGGTAGCCATAGCTATTACTCATTTACTTTGAAGTGGTCTAGTGGTGGCATCAATACGGATGCCACACACAGTCACATCAGTGCTTGGCAAAATGCATGTGAATAGTTGGGTTAATTGAATAAAAGAGATAGATGCATGTGAATAGTTGGGGTCTGTCTGTGTGTGTGTGTGTGTGTGTGTGTGTGTGTGTGCGTGCGTGCGTGCGTGTGTGTGTGTGTGCATGTGTGTGTGTGACACCGTTAGGCAGCATCCAACTGGACATGTGACCACACTACATAGTTGCTAAAACTACCAAACATCCAGACACGAATAAAAGGTGATTATTTTGGGTTCATGTGTGACTCCACACAGCGAATAAAAGGTGATGGTGCCTACAATCAGGAAATATTGAAAGGCTTATCACATTATTGACAAATTGCACCCCTATAGAGTCAACTTTGTTAGGTCCTATAAAGTATACTATGATTTTTAACCTAATAATTCAGCTCAAGTTTGGTAGAAGTTCAATATCTTAGATAGACAGATAGATTGGTTTAATCAATTAGTCGACATGCATGCAAGTTCTAACTAAGCATCTTAGAACTAGATAGAATCGCCCTTCTCATTCTTTTTAAGTTCGAGGCCTTCAAATAAGGCGCTCGCTTTGCAATAGGATGCAACTAATTATATGTGGATTGGAAATTAGAGCTATAGATGCTAGAGGAAATGTCGTATTGTTAATAGTCCTTAGTCGTAATAAGACACGATGGAGGTTTGTGAGGTGTGTTACATCACATGCTTTAATTTATGTGCGACAATGTCGAAAATAATAATACACAATACATATATATTGATCATTTATGTGTCACGTGGGGGCTAACTAATGTAATAACCAATTATTATAAGATAACTTGTCACATTGATTTACTAGCATCACCATAAACCCACGAGGCTTTTGCAACTTGCATGTATCTCAAATACATTGATTAAAAACCACTTTTGATGTAGTGGTCTACTAGTCTTGCCACTTGTATTATTTGTACTTACTGGTTTTTGTGTGAATAAAACCTCTAATTTGTTGGATTTAATATTAATTTTATAAAAGTTCGATCGAAAATTTGCTGTCACCTACTTTATCAAATCGGATTTTAACAACTTTAATCGGAAATTCTGGTTAGGACCCCCCCCCCCCCCCTCCAAAATTCCGAACCCTGCTTATTTGTCATCCACCGCCGTATGTAAACCAAGTTTATAGCCGTGGTGGTATATTGGGGTCTTTATCATGTTATAGCCATATCAAAAAAATAACTAGCAATAAAGCAGGCTTGGGGTTGGGTTGCAGTGGTTTGAAGAAATAGTCTGAGTTATAGTAGTCGAAGTCTGAGAAGCCATTTGTTTGATATTATAGTGGTTCATGCGAATACAGAGATGAAGTACATTTCATAATTATTAGCTCTTTCTCTGTACTAACCAACATCGCGGGTAGCATAGATCCAAGGTGCAACATGGAAATGTCAAAAGACATTTGAAAGCATTGTTTCATTAACCTTAAACTGGTGGTCCACATTTTTGCCAAATGCACCGGACAATGAATATGATATATACCATTTTGTTAGTTCAGAGTAGACGATAATTATATTAAATTGTATACTCCAGTACAAGAATAGGTGCAGAATATTAAGAACATGTTCATCGTTAAGAAGAACATGTTTATATTTGAAGTCAAATACTGCCACATATATCACTTTTGGAAATACATCTACGTGTTATCCTTGGGAACACATGTGCATGCTATATATATCCCAGAAATACATTCCAAAATGCAATCCTTGGAAGTAAGGGTGTATTTAAATGAAATTAGGAGTTCACACAACATAAAAAGGACATGTGGTCGCTTTGTTAGTTTACACATCAATATTCACAATTTTGGGTAGTCCTCTGACAGTCAAGCTCAAAATGGATCATAATTACAAAGACTCATGTTACACCATTTGAAAGTTGCATTTTTATTACATCTCAGAAAACATTCAAAAGACTGGTCACGTTATCTTGCAACAAAGGAGAGAAAAATCAAGTAATTCCTGATCCTAGTAGCATCATGTATGTCTCTCTCCAATAATTGAATGTAAAACAAATTGTAATGGAAATAAAGAATGGAACAGATTTGGACAGATGAAAACATAGGGTGACAAATCTACCAAAGAAAGCCACCCTTCTCGTTTTTCCTTTTCCCCTTAGTCGGTTACATGGATAGATTAACATAGAATACACCTCCAACATTGGGCGACTCTCTCCGCACATGAAATCAACATATTGGCAATTTTTGAAGCAATACACTCACATCTTCTATAGATGGTTGGTGCAATTTTTTTTACAACATTGGATGTAAGCTTGGTTAATGTATTTGCTGCAATGATAGCAAAGGATGAATTTTCATCATTAGAACATTTGTTGAATGCTCACCATGGAAATAACAACAATAGCATTAACCTGCATTCCACTTCCAGTATACAAGCATAACACCATTTACATGTATTTAGGATGCTACAGGCATACAGAATGTTCACATGTTTTATTGGTACAATAGATGCTTACTTTTAGCCCAACAGCTATGGGAATAGACAGAAATCATGGCATTCCATATAACAATATCCAATTGTTGTGCACAAATTATGACTGATGCACACATGGTTAAAAAATAAATGCAACTTGTCAGAAAACCTGCAGCATCAGTTCAAGCAACAATCATTAACAAGAATTAAAGATCAAGCAATTAACCTGTCGTTTAATGACAAGGAATGTGATTGACAACACTGGAAGCATGTCTGGATAAGGGATGCACCTAGTTACATAGTATCATATCCATATCTATATTTGTGTGCCATTGCATGTAGTGACTTTTCAGTCCTGCAATGTCCTCAAGTCCAAGATGGCTAAACTGCCACCATCTCCAACTAAGCCAAAAAGATTCTCATGCCGTAGGTACCAAGCCATGCCTTCAACAACTCCCTTTTGAAATTAGAAACAAGTTAATTAGCAAATGCAGTCAACTTTTAAGGAGATCCAAGTCAAAGTCAACTTTTAAGGAGATCCAAGTCAAAGACACACAACTGTTTCCCTTACAAAACCCACCTTGTATTGTCATAGCTGAAACCTGCATCTCCCATTATGATGTGGTGGTCTAAATTGTTCAGACCTTAAGCGAATTCTGGGTTTAACATTGAGTTGCAAATAAGAGTGAGAAGAGAGAAATTAGCAAAGAAAATGTCCAACAATAAACTTTGTGGAATGGATGAACCCAATCTTATCTTCTTTCCTCCTAACTTTAAATGGAAAGAAATCAAGGTAGATATTAGAAGCCACAATGCACATAGGCGATGGCGCTAAATAATGGATGGGAGATTATGTATCATCTGTAAAATTAAGGCATATAGTTTTGTAGGAGGAGGAAAGTTTTCAACATTACATAGCCAATAGCATGCCAATAGCATACCAAATGGTTATAAATCACAAGTGCCTTACGATAAGGCAACAAGTCTATATCGGTTATACAAGGCACAATCCAAGAGAGGAATTTTGCAGCTAAGGGAGTACATTCAAATTGTATCAATGTAAGAAATTAAGCTGATGTGCTTTGCATAAGCACAAGCATGACTCTAAAGCATGCAGGCTTGGTTGGCAATGAATTCGGCACTTTGATTCAGAAGAAACAAACATGGAGGCGAGCTCACAAAACCAAAAAAATCACAAAGCAAGACCTTGATTCTTCTAATGCAAACCCTTTTGGGACTGTCAAAACCTCATGCCTTCTTTCCAAAGAATGTACGTCCACCAAAATGCTCAGCTATAGCAATGCCTTGCTCCAGCCTCACCTTGCAGGCTCTTTATTTTTGCTTCTTCATTCTTACCTTGGCTATGGCAATGAACCTCCAGAACTTGCTATAGGCTTTTCCACCTGAATCTGGCACTAAAGTTAGCCTTTAGGTTCTTGGCTATAGTGCAATACTGGCATTATATAATAGGGCGCTGAGCAAGCTTAACATCACCTGGCAAATTCCCTTGGATGTTCATAGCTTCTAGTATCAAGAAGCTTTTTCTTCGACCCAGATCCATGGGTTTCTTTACTACTGAATCATAACCCTTTAGGTCTGGCTAGAACACATTAACTGGTTGGTTGAATGCCTACGCATCCATTATTTAAGCATAATGCATCCATTATTTAAGCATATTACTGCATTGTCTCCATGTGCCTTCATGTACCTTCACCTATATTGAACCCAGCTTCTTCTGCTTGTGTTTCATGCCCCCTAGACATGGCGAAGTTAGAACATTGCAAATCTCTTCACAAAACTGCCCACAAATAATCTGCCTTGCCGGTTTCCATGTGTTTCTATGTCGAAAAGAAAAATAAGAAGAGGGTTAAGTGTAAAAAAAGCAGTGCAAAGTTATGAAAAATGTTCTCTTTAAAAGAATCGGTGTAAAGGAGTCTGAAAATCTTTGATAAGACGATGAAAGTGTCCATCTTCAAAGAGTTCATTATCTGCTCACTAGCCCAGCTTCTACTATTCTGATGTGAATTCACACGATGATTGCATGCGCTCTGGCATATGTTCAAATGATATTCGCAGATCCGCCAAAAAATCCAGTCCATTCCTGCATAAACAACCGCCATAGATATTTGCAGACATGAAACTCTTGTAGCAGGTTTCAAATCAGTCTCTAGAAATAATCAAATAAATTTGTTTCTGTAAATTATAGACAACTCAAAGAACAATTTAATCAAAGGCAAGTACATAAGAATGTTTACTATGTAATTTAGTATACATAAATGATATCTTTGAAGGTTTATACAACATGCAAAGAATAAATTAACACTTGCATGACTGCATGTCATGGCTCGGGATGGAT
Source organism: Isoetes engelmannii (assembly GCA_011763485.2). Lineage (NCBI taxonomy): Eukaryota > Viridiplantae > Streptophyta > Lycopodiopsida > Isoetales > Isoetaceae > Isoetes > Isoetes engelmannii. Next base: position 7,477 of record JAANSK020277736.1, read on the forward strand.
TTTCCTCATAGTATGATATGCTTTGGTGCATGGCTCCTGTGCATGACCATACCCATGAAGGTAAACTCGATTGTCATTTTTAGACCTCGGAATGATGTAACTAAGTAATGCACTGCGTTCCATTAAGCTAAATATCATGATGCATAGTAAAAGAGAAGGTGCATTACATTGAAACCACATTGGAAACAAAGAGAAAAATGAATAGAAGAAGCTCCGAAAGGATTCATAAACCAAAACGGTTAAAAAAATACTTTAGCTCTATACATGTATGGAAGATGAAAAGCAGTAATGCCTAGAACAAGAAGCAACATTGAGATTGTTTTTGTAGTAGGAATAACATGGATACAGCATGGATCATGAGCAAGAGCTACTTACTGTGAAGCTACAGTTGCAACAGCTGCACCACTTACACCAAGTCCAAGCACGAGTATAAGGACTGGATCCTCATGAGCAAGAGCTACTTACTGTGAAGCTACAGTTGCAACAGCTGCACCACTTACACCAAGTCCAAGCACGAGTATAAGGACTGGATCCTATACATACATAAAAAACAAAGAAGCATCATGCATAAAAAGAAAGGTTTTCATTACCTTGTATGGGAAATCTTGCTTCGGACTTACCTCCATTGCATCGATGGCAGGTTTCGTATATCCCCTATTTAACGATGCCTTGACCAAATACACTAATCTGTTTGAAAGATGCACCTTCAGATCCGCACACTGACTGTACAATGTTGTGGAATGCCCATTGCTCCAAGCATTGCAAAGTGCAGGTATTCGCCATGGCTTATCATCGCAGAACAATGGCAACATAATATTTCATTCAAGAAAGAATAGAAGCATATCATCCAGTCCCAAATAAGAAATAAAAGCGAACAACAAAGGGAAAAGGGCATGTTCTGAGTTCCAGATTGCTAGAAAGCATTCAACAAAGAAAACGACTTGCTGCAGCAGGTCTAATGAAAACAGGACTCCCCTCCTGTGGCTCTCATAGCAGGCTGCCGTTTGACGGATTTGTAAGGGTATTATGGTGTTTCCAGCTATTGGGCTTGAAAAGAAGGCCACCGTTCTGTCGGAGTTGGAGACGTCGGAACACTAGTTAGAAAGGGAAGGAGGTAATTTTGAAGATTATCTAATTTTCATGGCCTTACGATCTGAAAATCCCAAAATCAATGGACAATCTTAATTGAAACTGATGTGGCATGCTAAGTGGACACCTTAGAATTGCAGGGCTAAAAAAAAAAAAAAAAAAAAAAAAAAAACTAGCAAAAAGGCGCAACATAAGGCTTGGGCAGTTTTAGGCTCGACGTCAGTTTTGCATTTCATTAGGTTAGATTGTTGAAGAAAAGAAAACATTCACAAGATATATTATTATTTAGAGATATTCAAACTAGGCGTCTTTAATTAAAAGCTTGGCAATTTTAGATATTGAATATGTTAATGGCCTGTATTGTGTTATTTCTTCGGATCAATTAGTTCTTGAAAGGTTTGTTGCTTTTCAAAGGTGAGAAAGCAAAAGTGGTTTCATCAGTCATTGTAGGACTGCACCACCCAAACTGACTCAAAACAAGTTCTGCAACTTTCTATGCAGATTCTGTAGAAAAATTATTTTTGAGGGTAGAATAGAAAGGTCCTTCTTTGCAGTATCCAATGAAGGAAAAAACATTTTTATGAAGTATTCTTGACAGTAAATTTACCTGGTTTAAAGCGTAAGAGTGATTTCAACAATAACACATGCTGAATAAAATGTATAAACATGGAAGACCTTAGTTTCCCATAGTATGTTTTTGTTGAAGTCATTTGTTGCCTCTAACTCTTCCAAACTGAAAAACATGAGCCTAATCCATACTCTGTGCCTATTGGGTACTTTCAGAGGTCCTCAAAGCATAAGGACTAATCATTGTTGTGGCCATGCACTTGAAAGGTAAGTTGGATGTTGTTTGACAATTGCTGAAAATGGATTTGAGTTCCTATCCTTACCAATAATTTTGCTTCATCTACTTGATTCCGTCTGTAATAGAAATGGCGCAAGCAAAATCCTCCTACTAGGAAAAACATTATGCTGACAACTATGCAAAGAACTACGACAATAGTCTTTGATTTTGTGTATCACCTACAATATAGTGTGAAATTCAATACACACTTTTGTACTTGTGATAACGTCCCCAAATTGAGTGGGGACTAAGATTGTGGGGAGAGGAATAAGGGGGTGTGGCCCTTTTTTTTTTTTTTTTAAAGTGCTTTACTATTGCGGGAATAGCAGCCATGTGCATGCACGAGGAGTGCCAAAAACGGCCCGATCATGGCAGCCGTGGGGACAGGCAAATGCTCCTCTTCCACAGCGTCTCCAGATTATAGCTGACTGCACGATGGCTTCTGCAACTTCTGGAACTGCAGGTAAGATTTGAGATTTGTGCTCCGCCATGTTGTTTCGCAAATTAGCCAGGGCTAGTGGGAAGGGTTCTTTGGATGCCGAGGTAGATCGCTATCCATATTTGCATTACATTTGATGTTCCACATCTTCTCTCTGTGTTGTGATTGTGAAATTGCAGTTTCAGGTTCAAAGCCGTGCAGATGGAGCCATGCACATGTGCGTAAGCTCCAATTTGTTTCGTCCTGTTATGTCTTGGCATGGCCGAATGGTTTTTCTTGTTTTGACTGTATTTGATGACCTATAGGGAGCGCTGTTGTATACGGGGGTCTGAGGTGTAAATCCCGAAACCCTTGATTTGGTATCATGCCAGTAATATTCTTGGATCCAATGATCCAAAAAAAAAAATTAAGTGACACACCCATTAAGTGATACATGACATTAAGGTTCTTGTACTTGTGACAAGAACCTTAGCATTTAGTGAGCAATTACGATCAAATGGGTAATAAAGTTGAGCGTAAGTGTGTGATGTGAAGATTAGAATTTTTTTACTGTCCGACAGATAACCAAATTTGAATGTGGAAAAGGGAACTATATTGCAAAGAAAACATAGATCAGGTTATGCCATAAAGTTTTATGCAGTATTGTTGTGTCTTAGGGCATTGTCTAATCCACAAAGAATGCAACATTCTATAAAGTAACTTATGATACGGGAAGCCTATGAAAGTTAAAGCTCTGAATGTAAACCTACAGAAACTCTTACCCTATTTTTGTACCATCTGTGATACAATTCCAGAAAGCTAATTATTTTGAAAGAACTTGCATCAAACATACATCACATCTTGTAAAGGAAGAAAAAAACCTTGTTAACATCACGATAAGGTCACACATTTAAGTTGAAGTAAGATAGTGCACTTGTTTCAAGAAAAAAAAGCTGACTTAATGCTACTGGGATGTTGTCTGCTTCATTAACTAGATGATGTGGTTTTGTAAGATCAGATTTCCATATACAGTCAACATCATCATCTGGATATCTGACTTTCAATATGTTGAACGCACCAAGAAATAAGTAATCAATATAATATAACATTCCAAATTCAACAACACTTTTCAGATAATAATTACAAAACAATCTCATACCTAACATCATCGATGATAGAGCACCAAAATTTATCCTCCATGAATAAGCTAGACATACAGCTCGTAGGATGTATATGATACATCGCTTCAAGAAGTAACCTTGTTTCCAAGGATGACAAGAATGGCATGTTGATGCTTCCCTTGATGAGACAAATATCTAAAATTGAACCTGTTGAAAGCACAATCATTTCTTCAAAATGCTCTGCAAA
>JAANSK020277747.1:0-11191 GCA_011763485.2 Isoetes engelmannii
CATTTGCAATCTACTGCTTTTTGTGAGTGAATGCATGAGTCTTGGATCCATTCACATCGAAGAACCTTACTGTATTTGGTAGAGGAACAATAAAATGCGACGTTGGATGAGGCATCTATAGATATTAAAGTGCAATATTGTCTACTCTATATTCACTACATGGATATTACGTTGCAATATTGTCCAATATATTCACTAAATGAGTTAGTCTCTCTGTCAGATGATGTTTTTTATTAATGTAAAATGCAAAAATTTTGGACGATAAAAGAAACTCTGTTGCATTGCAGTCCACTGCCAGAGGACCTTAACCATAAAAGATAAGGGGTATGCAGCAACATTAAAATTCAAATATGATGGAGTTTGCCTTTTTCTATGAATATTTATCACAATCAAGAAAGATGTTTGCCACGTTTCAAATGATCCACGTTTCAAATGATCTTCCAAAGCACTGCCAAGAAACCTCTGGAAATGAAACAATCTAGCATCATAGAAAAACAACAATATGATTAAATCATATTATTCTAGCTTCCTTACCTTGCAGGAAAAGCAGACATAAATTCTTACTGTAAGGACTGCAGAAGAGAGGCTATTTGTTTGTTGCCTCAAGGTTGCTCCTCAAAACTATAAGAATAGACCACCCAAAGTCTGCTATCTTAAGTTCCCACTACTACAAATGAGAAACACTGAAGCCTCATGAACTTATTGCAATAGAAAGAACATAAATACTATATTTTACCTTCAATCCAATAAGCAAATTCTCAGGTTAAATATCCGAATAAATAACATGTTTCTCATGGCAATACAGCCGCGCATGGGCCAGAGAAGCAATACACTGAGAAAGAACAGAGGTGAGGTATTAATTTTTTACATTGGCTCTATTTTTATGGGTACTGAAACACTTTGATAATAATGGCATAAGAAAATGGAATTATATCTTGGATGGTATGGCACCAGCTAAAGACTAATTGTTCAAGGACATGAAATGTAGAAATAAGTTCATGCAATTTCAAGAGGATCTGCAAACCTGATTTTAGAAATGTCCATGATATCAGCCATATTTGTGAGTTTAGAAGATTCTTGACATATCCCAATCATGTCAAGTACTCCAACTACAATACTACTTAATGGCTATGTTCTCATTGCTTGGAATCCTAATATTAGCAGGACCCAAGCAGTAGCCTGCAAATTACAGCCAAAACTTCAGAATAGTCCATCAAAAGATATCAATTAGCTTGTCGTATGCTATAAAAACTTGTTTCTTGAATTGCAACCATGCTACCATAACAATGCAACCATGCCACCGTAGACTACTTTCAGACCATTGCCACCACATACTGCATCTCTAGGCAATGTTCTAACACATGAAAATTGAGATTGAAATAATATGTTGCAGAAACACTTACCCTCAAAACATTCGCAACATGGCCGCCAAAAGCGTACCATGGCACCACAATGTGCACCATCTACATGAAATAGGAAAATGAATTAGAGCAAGTTTAGGCTTTAGGCAAGGACTGGCATGGACACGTGTACAATAGGGGACAACTTAAAAGGCCACTATACTTGGACATTTAATTGAAGAGAACACCCTAAACCCTATAGGGCAGTCTACTCTAAAACCTCTTACCCAATCCAAACTAAAGCAATACATAAAAGAAGATGAGAATGTCAACTAACCTTGCAAGAGCAATCAAATGACCAGGTCACTGCACCTTCCTCGGTTATGATGAATACACCTGCAAAGCAAGAAAATCATGCTTTATCCATGTGCAAATATTACAACATGCATAACTTCAAAATGAATAATTCTAGCACAAAAAATTATGTTTAGCAACTCCAAAACGATTAGTAGAAGATAGAGCAGCTGCTCAGATTAATACATTTTCCATCTTGGCTTGCCTGCCATGTAATATTCAAACATATTTCATTTCTTCTCGTCTCAGTTGCTCAAAAGACTAATCTTTTTGGAGAAAAGAGCTGCAGTGGAAAATAAGAAAAGGAGCAGCAAAATAAGAAAGGCTACATGCCACAGAATCTATGATATGAGGATGAATGCAAAGCTTTGCATACGCAGTTGAAGCATGCCCTGGATTTCTGCCCTGTTACAGCAGCTGCAATAGTGACTCTACAATAAGATAAAGAAGACTTACATGGTGGGAACAATTCTGCAAATGCCTCACATTAAAACCAATAAAAGCTAAAAGTGTTTCAAATATTAGAGGTCTTCTTTCTTAAAGTTTAAAGGTTGTGCAACAATGGATGCACGATTTAGGACCTCAAAAGCGTCATTTGAATTCAGTAATCCCCAGAAGCACCCAGAAACGTTAAGATTCTATTTTCTTCGTGCTCTGCTCTGAAACATTTGCGCTGAAACCTAGTCTTTCCCTGTACAAAATATTGCCTCACCAATCCTATGAAGTATGCCATTTACTATAAGGACACCTAATATAGAAATCACTTTAGAATATACAAATGAAGCAGCGAGCATACACCGATTCTCAAAGCTGTTCACAACAATTTCCCAACCATTAGCACTTGTAAGGCAATCAAGGGATTGCACAAAGGCACTGCGTGCAATAAAGCCTCCAACAACGCATATATACAAAGGATGAATGTGTCAAGGAGTTAGTATATAAATGTGGTTATGGAAAGATAAGCAAAATGAGGACTGCTCTTACAGAGACTTAGATTATAGAAGAGGTAAGCCTACATCCTTAACTGTTTTAGCATTGACATCTCTCCACATGCTGCCTTCCTGCAGGCACTTGGTAAGTTTGGAATTCTATGCATTGAAGATCTTATCATGTACTATAAGAACACCTAATATAGAAATCACTTTAGACTATACAAATAAAGCAGCGAGCATACACCGATTCTCAACGCTGTTCACAACAATTTCCCAATCATTAGCACTTGTAAGGCAATCAAGGGATTGCAAAAAGGCACTGGGTGCACTAAATCCTCCAACAACGCATATATACAACACTGCCAAACGTCATCGTGGATGAAGACTTGGCCCGGCTGCAGCTCTGAACACAAACACAAATGCGTATAGAGAAGAGAGAGCGTCTAAAAAGCTTCACCTTGGAGTAAAAGGCAAGTCTAAAAACCCCTCTTCTGGTACTCTTCTGGCTTCTAAGATGGCTTAAAGAAACAGTAGAACCACAGCTCCAGAAGTCTGCAGATAACAATATGGTCAGCCCGATTATCAGCAGTGAAGAGTATTTGTTAGAGTTAGTACTTACTTGTTAGGAAGAATCGCTGAGTTAGTACTTGTTAGGAAGAATCGCCCAAGTGAAGCGGCCTGTTCTACTTGCAAACGCCCACCTTGCACTCTCGAAAACAACCCGTAAGCAAGAAAAAAATGATGAAGATTATCCTTGGAAAAAAAATAAGCGTTAGTTTCAGTATCAGCACAATGGACACAGTGATCGTATCAGCACAATGGACACAATGCCTCTTCTACTCACCTTTGCAAGGTCGGATTGTTGAAGGCGGAAAATTCTCAAGCGCAACCTGAGGCGCCAGAAAGAGGAGAATCGTAGAAGAAAAAAATCGTAGAGAACCATCCCTTCAGCCAAGAAATTTTCAATGCGGTGGCGCGGAGTTCAAATTCTTATTCAATTCCGGCAACGGGGAGGCCAGAGGGACCGCAAGGGGGAACGAAGGGGTAAGGGAACACCGCATGCGGCGTTAGCTGCGGCTTTCCTGGCACAAAAATCAAAGCAGTTACAAAATAAAAAAGAAGATTATGGCCCACTCTTGGTATGGTTTTGGCTGTTGACTGTATTGTTGGTTTCGTTAGTTGACTGTATTGTTGACTTTATCCTATAGGGTGACATGGAAATTCAGGTTTGACCCATCTTGATTTTGGGGAGACGGTTGTGGGTGCCTCATATGGAATATTCGATAGAATATTTCATAAAGGAACGGTTCAGATGAAGCGATTATCGCGTTTTAAGTATAAAAGAACTTTAAGGCTTGCAACCTTATTCAGAATTGTTGGATCCCAACATCATCTCACCCGTATATTTTCAAGCTTTGTTATACTAGGAGGTTAATTATACAAGAAATTTATTGCAGTGGTCAAGGCCACCCCGAACATTTCTTTGGTCTTTCAGAAGGACGTTTAAAACATACCAAATTTGAACTCACAGGATATGATAGGCTGATGTTTATGAACATACAGGATTTGAACATGCATTTTTGCAAACTGTTCCGGTCCCTATGATAGGATAGGATAGGATAGGATATGATAGGATATGATAGGATAGGGGGGTGTTGCTTCTAACTACCATGGAATGTCCACCTCCACTTTCCCAACGGTAGCCAATATGCCTTCTCGTATTAACTCAGTGTATTACTTTAGTCTATATAGCAACTATAGAGGTTGAATTGCACACACAGACTACCTGTATTCTACAAAAGAATGTGGATAGCATGCCAAAAAATCTTTATGGACAATTGAAAGTAATATTGGGAAGTTTTATGAAGACATTGCTTAGAATGCAAACGAGTTTTGCATTCTACCTGTGCTCTGCTTAGGTTCACATTTGGACATTAGTTACATCTAAATTTGCTTGTTGCAAAACCAGGAAATACATGGACCAGGAAAAGAATTGCATTTTGAACTAAAACCCTTGCACTTATGGAGAGTCAGCCATGTTTTATTAGCTTTGGCAAAATTGCTCACGGACGTTGCCAATATTAAAAAGGCAAACTTCTCACTCTCCTTTCGGGCATTAATTGTGCATCCAAATTTGTTTGTTGCAAAACCACTGTGTAGAAAATGATGAACCACGAAAAAAATGCATTTTGAATTTATACCCCAGCACTGGAGAGCCAGTATTTAAGAATGGAGGAGGAGAAGATCAGATAAGATAAGATAAATATTTTAACGTCACGCCACTAGGCAGCGTCCAATTGGACATGTGACGGCAGTACAGAAGGGACCGTAGTCCTGGAACAAAACATCAAAATATCAAAATATCAACATTTATGCTATGTGCATGCTTACTGTTTACTTATTATTTCTCTATGAATATCCCAGCCATGGATCGCGAGGCCACTGGTCACGAATGATCGCGGCCCCTCCCCTGTACACCGCCCATTTCTTTTGTAGTCTGGTTTCTCGGACTTTGCAGAGCTCCTTCTATCGGCAACTCAACTGCTCTAGCGTAAGGTCTTCCTGAACTGAGAAATTTGTATTCCGAAGATGGCTTTTTAGGTGGAGAAGCTAGAGAAAAGCAGGCCTTCCTAATTCCTTGAAGTTATGACCCATTCCTTGTTTCGACCTTGTTTTAATTCCATTCCTAAATTGTGGAATAGATCCCAGAGAGGTTATCCAGTTGGATAACAGACTCTCAGAATTGGGAAGAGCTAGAGATCCTTTGCAATGTTCGCAAGTCTGAGTCCGGTTGGGTGGTGAATTTGTGCCAGAAGATTCAGTTCCAGAGAGTTAAGTTGATTTGATTAACCATGTTTGAGAGTTTTGCAGATAAGAAGAGCCCATTCGTATCAGAATGAAACCTTCATAAGAAGCGCTATTACATGGACTGCTTAAGTTTTATATCCTCGCTCGAAGTACAAGCTATGGCAGCAGATTATGCAAAGGTTTTCAAGTTACAAGTTTTGATGCTCATCTTAAGAAGGTGAACGACAAATTCTTATTATTATCCTTTATACCATGTTAGCTTTTCTTCCTGCTATGGTGGAGCTAGATAACTGTGCTTCTTTCACTTCCTGCTATGGTGGAGTTAGGTGACGCCCCTTCACATTTCTGATGCAATATGTAAATGTTTTGGTGGTTCCATATATCCATTAGAGTGAAATAGTGTTCTCATTTTTTTTCTCATCTAAAATAAATAGATGCTGGCATTTTGTAGTTGTTCAATAAAATGACCTTTTCGCATCATCCTAACTTGCCTACCTCATGACAATATTTTGGAAAACCTGATACTAATGTAATGCGTTATTAATATGTGTTATGCGCCATCCAACTTCCATCTTTTTTGAATTTCTGATGTCTAAATCTTGAAAAGAATGGCATGCTACATAATATTAAGAAGTTGAAAGTGCCCTCCCATTAGATTTACTATTGATTTTTCTATACCTATTGTGCAAGATTGAGATGATACACTAAGTTGGGACTGCTCTCTCACTCTCAAATAGTCACACATATGGGGCTTCTAATAGAGCCCCACTCTTATTGACATATTTTTTTTTTTTTTTTGAAGAACTGTGTCATCAATATATTAAAAGAATGGTAATGTTACAAATCGAGTGAGGATGAAGGAGAATTGCCCCAAAGAGACAGCGATACCTCGACACTCCACAACAAATCCACACAGAAACTGCAACTCTACTGTTGTACAAACTGCCCATCACCATCTACAATACCCAAGAAGTTTCGCCAAATGGCGAACTTCCGCTCTGCTGATCCCGAGAACACAAGAAAGCTCTGAAATAGCTTGTTCCTGAGTCGAGGAACAAGAGAGGCTGCAGGCTGCTGAATCCCCTGAAAGATCCACACCCGCTGCCGCTTCCAGATCAGCCACACCAGCCAAGCCACACACAAATGCAAGGCTTGCTTCCGCAGGAGCGGCCAAGCAACAGGATACACACGAAGCAGCAACTACTGGCTAGTCAATCTAACCTGAAACATGTTTTTTGGACTAAGTCTAACAAGACAACTTGGAGCTACAATCTTGTGCATTTGCAAATTTACTCATATCCATGATACACTTCCATCAATGAGGCAAGGCATTAGATCATTTGATGCACATTTAGCCCATAATAGCCATAATATGAACAGTATAACAAAAAAGACATGGCACATCTTCTTTTGCTCATTATTGTTATCAGTTTCAACCATGCTAAACCTTGCGAGCAATCTTATTAGTGCAACCAAATGACAATCGATCAATGTAGCATTTAAATGTTCAAAAGTGGGGAGATACTGACAACCATCAACTCTTAATCAATATTCTAGATATAGTAGTCACTCCATTACACCTACCCATTCTTTTCCACGCCAAGGGGGGTTTACATTTGTTTTGTGTAAACACCATCAACGTGGAAGAAATGGGTTTTTTTTTTATTACTAATTATGTACGTATTGGTTGCGTAGGAGATACACAAAGGGTTCTTCATTTTTAACCAGACTCTTATGTTTAATCGTATACAAACAACATTTTTGCTAGATTCGGTGAATTAAGTAATGTTTTATATGGTTTGAGAAATACGGGGTATATAGAAATACTTTATGGGTTATAAATATAGGGGATGACTAGGGTGTATGAGAAGGGTTTTTTATTGTGAAGAGTGGTAGATAAGGGATTTTATTACCTGGAAACGCAAATGCCATATCGAAAATATATTTAGGTGAATCCCTCGGGTTCCACGCTACCCGTGAATGGTAGGAATCATCAAAAGCATAATGCATGTCATCCCTGAAGCGCTTTGTTACATCTATGGACACAATTTTGGTTTGCATATTTTTATTCCACTTACGAACTTCATTACGTCTACCCATTCTAGACATCCATGATTAACGCCCGGCATCGCCGGGCACACGTTTCTAGTATGTTTATAATTTTGCAAGACATAAGATACGAGAGAATTTACAATTTGCCAAAAAGGTACATATATTTAATATATATTCTAGAATTTGAATACATAAAACATATTTTTAATGGAAATGATAGTCGGGGTTGTCCTGGAGGTATTTCTGGACTTCTTCTGGAGTGATCCTTCTTTCGAAGTTGAGCAAGGCTTTTCGTGTTGATCCTCCCCGGATAGCAGCTGTTATTTCTTTTGGCTCTCGTCGTCAGGTGTCCACGACTGTTACTAGTAAATGCCACGGTCGTAGATTCAGTATAGCAAAGTCGAAGACATGGAGTGCAATTGTCTGCTTCACTAGAATAACATGGTCGATGTTGTCGGCCAGTCTAGTGTGTTTGTCACCCTGACAATGCAATTAATATATATACTGCTTCTGCTCCCCTGGGGCTGAAGGTCTTGTAGAAGACATTAATCGGTCGTCGGTGAGAAGTAGCAAGTAATACCTAAGTACGATTGCGTTCTGATTTTTGCAGGGCGAGCTGTGTCTTGTCTGTGCCGTGATGCAAATTCCTCTACATAGACTGCCCATAGATCGTTATAGTTTGCTTGCATTGATCTAAAGGTGTCCAACTATGTTCCATGTAGTCCCTTTCCACTTGGGTTTCTTGAGGAGCTGCTGGACTGTAAAACACTAGTCGTTTAGCCCCTGATGCCGATTCGATCATGTATGGCGTAGAATTCTTCATCTGTAGGTTCATTGGTTTCTTTCATTCCATAATAAAGTCCTCGTTTAATGGTCGAACTCATCAAGCCGTTTATCATAGCGGAGCAGGTCTAATAGCTCATATGTCATGTACATGTGAGCTTGGCACTGTGGCAAATGCTTGATGTTGAGGAGGAGGTATTCCTCTCCCTCGATTATTATTGGGGACAAGGTGGTTATGCCCAGTCCCGAATCTTCTGGTATCCAGAGGTTATGCTACTGTTGAATTTGTAACTGCATGCTAGCTTCAGCTTCTTCGTCAGATGGTATGTCGATGACATCAACAACATCTTCTAGGAGTGCGTCTTCCTCTTGTTGTTCTGTAGATTGGTACTGGAGCAACAATTGTTCATCCTCTCTAGAATCTAGGGGGTCTAATTCTAAGGTCTGGACTGATGGTTGGCCTACTGTGTTCTCAGCCTTATATGCTAGAAAGATGGCTAAAGCGGCGTTGACTGTGAAGTACCTAACATTGGGCATTGGGTCTGGACTCGAGTCCATCTTCGCGTGCGGTTTGCTTGGTTCTAGCTATGACAAATGATTCCTCGATCGCCTTAGGAGCACTTATAAATTGCTTAGTTTATTGGAAGCAAATATTGGAAGGAAGTTCCTAGAATGCGGGAGGCCGTGTCTGGCAATTATAATAAAGATAAAGATAAATATTTTTAACGTCACGCCACTAGGCATCGTCCAATCGGACATGTGAGGGCAGTACAAGGGGCTGAGGTCCAAGAAACAACCAAACCAAGGAGGGAACACGCCCTCCGCTCATCAGGAACACTGTGACTTAATATTTACATAGAGCTATATACAATGCTATACTATCCATTAATAGACCAGGGGTCATCTGGCCAGTGATCACGAACTATCGCCTTTCCACCTCTATAAACAACCCTCGAATTTTAGGTCATAAATGTTATGTTTAGCCACTTTTGGTACATAATTATACAATTACGCGTTATATGGGGAGGGAAAACATAACATAAGGGCGAGATGACTCTCATCGTGTGTCAAAGGGCTTTATGAGAAGCTCACAAGTGCCATTCGCGCACCGTGAGAGTCCTTGGCCCTACACTCGGCAAAACCATACAAAACATGTGAGTGTATGGGAGGGGTTTTTTTTTGGGCCAAAATCGTACATATAAGTATGGGAGGGGATTCCTTTTTCCTGGATTCCGTATGCATATAAAAGAACTATGGTAGGGGTATATGAAATATGAGGGATATTTTCTTAGAAAAATTTCGTATAAGAAATAATTTCTCTTGGGCCTATGCGCGTACATGCCATATAGACTTTATATCAAGTGCACCCCGTGGGTCGTTGTCCAAATTGACACTATCTTTGTAGACTAAAATGTATTAGCTAACCGACAGTAAAAAATGCCCTTGATGTGAATTACTGGAGTTAGTGGTGCAAACTAGGATACATACATGGACAGACCAAGTACGATTCCGACATATAATGGATGGAGTGATTCATATAGACACAACAGTACTCTTGACTGCCACTCATTGGTTTCAATTTCTTGTTCAATTCTTTTTAGCAATTCTAAACTACATTCGATGCAAGAGACATGCAACACACATACACAAGATCAAAGAAACTGCTCGAAATTTATAGCTAAAAAAAAAAGAACTGGAATTGTGTTATTGAATTCAATTGCTAATTAATAGTTGAAGACATGGCATTTGAATTATTAGTAGAAACTTGTTTCTTCCTTTTACTACAATTCAAACGAAAAAAACATCCAAAACCAATCAGATGGAAGATGCTATGCCCTCTATCCATTGTCTGCATCTAGCATATCAAACATCTAGCTTAAGCATCTTTCACATATCATTAGCTTAGCTTCTAGACCCCATCTACAACACAATGGCAAGGGCAAACCACAATGTGTTAGCACATTATTTTATCAAAAGGGCCGGGCTTCGTTGATCCCAAGAATATTCAGCAATATTATGTCCCAAGGCCTCATATTCACCCGAAATGTTTATCCACCCAATCTTTCTGTAAATTACATATCATTTTTAAAACCTATAATTTGCTTGTGCCACGTCAACTGGACAGTGCCAGCTGTCAGCTGGTCAGTGCCACCTGTAGCTGGCGAGTGCCAGATGTACAAGACACTGCCAGCTATATTGTTTCTAGTGTGAAAGTTATTTATTTATTGAATTCGATCTTATTCAATCAACAGTAAAATCGATTCAAGCTTATTCATTCAATCATTCAACACTGAAATCATTGAACTCAGATAACTGTCTTGACTTTACATTAGTACAGTAAAACTTACGGTGATTAACACTTCAACAGTGATTCAAAAAACCAGTAGCATTGATCAAAATTTAGAATCTTGTTTCCAGTTCACATAAAAAAAAAACATAAAAGAGCTCGATTCAGGTGCAGATAGTCTACATGCAAGGTATTTCGAAAGATCTGCAAGAAAACATACTTATAAGTAAAAATCATGAAAAACAAACAAGAAATCATAACAAAGAACATTATTACCTTAAAAAATGCAACCGAAAGTACCACGTGATCCTGATGAGTTGGTAGGAGTTGGGGGTGGTTGTCGGGATGGTCCAGGTGCCAGTGACTTACCTGTTGAGTGGGGCGAGGAGGTGTCTGCTAGTGGAGCTGTAGGGTGTGGAGGCGAGGGCCAAGGCTGCCTCCCCCTTGTAAGACATGGTGGCCCAGGCAGGGGCCGGGGAGGTTTGGCTAGGGGCCATGGTGGTTCGAGTATAGGCCGTGGTGATTTTGCGATGGGTCGTGGTGGCTCCGTTGTGGGCCGCGGAGGCTCTGCCAGACTTGTAGACGGGGTGCCGGAGGCAGCACCATTAGGGGACAATCGGGGTCCCGGGCATGCC
>JAANSK020277758.1:0-11189 GCA_011763485.2 Isoetes engelmannii
GTTTGCGGCTATTCTAAGCTATGAAGCCCTCGTCTAAAAGCAAAAGCCCCCTTCTTTTGTCCAGTTGAGTTGTTTTCATGAGTTGTTTTCTCTCTGAAACGATTCCCTTCCCCAAATCTTAAGGCAGTTCTTACATGTTCTGTTCGCTGGGCTCTGATCTGCCATAGCCACGCTCTTCTTAGAGACGCCAAATGTTGAAAAACAACAGATCACAGAAGTAGAAGATAGAGAATCGGCAGCTGTAGAAGCTTTGGCAGTAGCAGACCGCCATAGCCAGCTAGAAAATGGACGTAATTTCCACTAGAAGTGTATTACGTCCGGTAATGCACTGGCCGGAAAAAATTCCGGCAGCAATTTTTCTCGGCGGCGCCGCCAGCCTCGGCGGCACTCGCGGCTCCGCCGCTCGTGCGCCACCTCGAAAAATTACAGCGCAGAATTTTCCCGGCCAGTGCATTACCTAGTACATAACAAATTGAATTGCCCACGAAACAATGGTAATTTGATTTCTGCAGGTGAAACATCCATTGGGATGCCCACTCAATCTTCCAGAAAGTGTAATGCTGAAAAATTATTCTTCAAGATAATTCTGAAGAATCATGTTGTTTAGATATCCTGCACTCTAACCAATTTATAACATCCCTTGTAACCTCATTTCTCTCTACCTCAAAAAGCAAATCATGCAAAAGACACTCATAAAGTTTCAAAGCCTTGTGCTCCGAAACTGCCACATTGAACAGTTCCTCAGAAGCCTTTGGATCAGTCACAGTGTCATTGGTTCCATGAAGCACAATGAATGGCAGTCTAATCCTACTCATATTCTTCTGCAGGTATTCGGTTATGCGCAAAATTTCTGTCCCAGTTCGAATCCTGATAGGACCAGTATAGACCAAAGGGTCTTTATACTTTGCAGCAAGTTCTTCCAAATCCCGAGTTACTGGGGTCCCTTTCTTATTTGCACCTCGAAACTGAAACTTTGGTAGAATGACCGAGAAAAATGGAGCCAAAACCTGTAGAGAAATTATGTCATAAACATTGGAAAGCCCTAGGGATACTGCAGGGAAATCTATTTTGGATTCTGTGTGTAGAAGGAACGTCAGTGGTTATTTACCCCAATTACTGGATGTGCTGGTCTAACACGTATTGCTGGAGATGTAAGGACTAGCCCACTTAATTTGTTCTCTACTGAAGTTCGAAGAGATGCCTATAAAGAACGTTAAAGAATGAGAACAAAAACCAATTTAAACATGCCCCAAATTATGTCAATATTACTTCTCATATGTGTACCTTCAGAGCAATGGCACCACCAGTTGAATGCCCAAATAGAAATATTGGAAGATTAGGATAATCGGTTACTACCTTTGATAAGTACTCCTCCTAAAAGTCCAAAAAGACGCATATTAGTGACCTGAGAAACTTCCTAACAAATGGAACCTCAGCATAACATAGTCATACGATGTCCGCAACAGCATAGTCAAGAGATTCAACGTAGCCATGAAGCCCATCGCTCCCACCATGACCTGGATAAACATGATTGAAACTTAATTACACCAAATGCAGAAGAAGGAAAGATAGATGGAAAAGCAACAGCCCACACCTTGTATGAGTCCTGTCTAAGAAGGCATAGAAATCAAGTGCAAACTAAAAATGTGTCAATAGAAGGTGTAGAAAGGCCAAACACAAGGTATTACGGGGCATCAGATTAGCATGCGCATATCTCAGAAAACATTTGCAAAAATTATCTGTACACTTAATGAACTGAATACTTGCCTATCCAGTCCATGCCAAATACTCCATAGCCTTGCAAGTTTAACTCCCGAGCAAAATGAGCATATCTGCCACTGAACCAGAAAGCTATTAGAAAAATGACATAAAAATTACACCCCGAAATATGAAATAAGAACATGCCAAAAAAAGAAAAAAAAATATCTGTTCATCCATCTGAAGCAACCTAATCATCCATTGGAACTTAAAATTTTGAACTATCGCGTTGCAAAACTGATGGTTCCTTCATAGAAAATTTTAATTTTAACTATCTGTGTTTTCAGACAAAGATGAACACTATGTCATCCTCCAATCAAGACCAACTAAAATACGAAAGTTAGCTAGTACCTGTGCTCATTGAGACCATGCAACAGAACCAACAATCCCCTGTCACATGTGCAATTAAAGAATTATAAGTTTGTCATTATGCGGAGAACAAAGTAACATGTTTGACATAACTAGCTTCTACAAAAAAAAAGACTAGTATCTATAAGCTCTAAGACTTCTTTGCAGAGATTACCCATTAGAACCATTTTCTGAAGGGGATTTAAGCACCAATGTGAAGAAAATGAATAGGTTATGCATCATCCTAAGAATTCGAGCCAAAGAAATGCCAACACTATACTATCAAAAAACTACCCTACTAAACAAAACGCTCCCGTACTTGATCTTTGAGGTCTCGGGTGGCATCCAAGAATGAGTAAACAAGGTCTGCTGTCTGGAATTCACAAAAAGCTGAGAATTCCAAAGACATCCTGGGGTGTTCCAAAGCGCAGCTGCCGAAGAGCACCGCCTCTTTTCGGCAAGCGTTCGCCGGTATCCCGCATCATTGACTTCATATACCAAAAATTTGCTTACCCAAGAGTACAATCCAACAAACGGAAATAGCTTTGATGATGTCCCAATTTGCCGCTCCACCTGCTTTTGTTCCCCGTGCCCGAAATGCCCCAATGCCAAAGCCGAATATATCATTCCCAAGGCATTTTTCAGTGCACCCAGGGATATCCGTACTTTATGTTTGGGGTTCCAAGCGTCTGCACAACCTCCTGATTCTATTATGGTTGAAGGGCCGCTGCTTGGCACTGGCGCCATGCAAAGCACGCGAGACTGCAACATTACAATACCTCGCCGGAAGGGAGAGGCTTCTGACGAAAGTGATGAATTAAACATTGACATGTTCAATCGCTTCCTCTTTTGTTTTTTTTTTACCGTTTTAAAAGAGACGGATGTGTGTTCATAGTATAGAAAACTATGTTCAATCGTTTCTTTCTTTCTTTTTTTTTCTTTTTGGTGCCCCTCAAGGCAAGCCCTCGCTTAGGTGAGTAAAGAGGATATTGTAGGTATATCCTGGTACCAGGATATGCTTGGTGACTGCCCTAAACCTGCAGTAGCAGGTAACTCTGCCCGTTGCTGCCACAGGAAGAGACTTCTAGAAGCTATCGGACTTCCAAAGGCTGGAAGGATTTTAAGGCAGAAGGAACTATTTGCAACAGGGGAGGGAACTATATGCAACAGGGGCACGGCTGGACCTCTTCTATCGGCAGCATTCCTGCAGGCTTGGCTCACTTTTGGGCCTCTGAAGCCAAATTTGGTTGTTCGGCAGCATTCCTCATGTGGATTGTTTGTGGGCCTTTGCATTTCTGGGGAACCCCGAGGTGTCTGATCACCCTTCTGCCGTGTTTGATGGTTGCAGGAGAAGAAGGTTGGGTTCTAGGAAGGGAAGAAGATTGGGTTCTAGGAAGGGAAGAAGATTGGGTTTTAGGACGGGACTTGCAACAAACACAGAAAAACTTGCCAGTAGATGGATGGATGGATGGATGGATGGATGGATGGATGGAAAATCAATTGGAGAGCTGACCATGGGAACAACGTCGAGCTACCCCATAAATGAAAAGAGAATGATGCGGAGGCAAGAGTGAGGGCAATGGCGACAACTCCTACTCGGGATAAAAAAAACCCCGCCCTTTCGTAATGAGAAATGGTCGCCAACGACCTCTATGATGCCTCTAAGAGCAAAATAAAAACTTGGTGAAGTCACATGCAACATGCATCCACGCCGCGGGCCTCGAAGAGCAAGATAAAAATTGATGAAGCCATGTGCAGTGTGCATCCACGCCGCGTGATGTGTGAAAAAACCCTGAAAAAAGGCGAATTGGATGGAAAAACCCATTAACCGTTAAGAAATAATAAGATAGGTATGCTGAATGCGGTGGACCAATCTCGACATAAATGAGTCGCCAAAAAAACACTTATGAGACATGAGTACGAACCAAAAAACATCTTATATATGCAGAGAAAATAGCACCACCAAGAAGGAAAAAGAGAACAAAGAGCATCACCTGGAGGTGGGAAAAAGAGATAGCCTCACCCAGCGGGTGGAACAATGAGCATCACCCAGTGGGTGGAGAATATATAGATATACACATAGTGTCACCCCACAGGGGAGAAAAAGAAGAGCATCGCCCAGAAGGTAGAAAAAGGGAGCATCACCCAACGGGTGGATAATAATAATAATAATAATAACAAAGAGAAAGATTGATTGGAACGATAAGTGTATCACTGAATAACATCAAATGAAAAAGTTGCTAAAGGGGGATACTAGGGCAGGAAGGGAGGGGTCGCAGGGCAATAGGGAATGCTGCTGTGAGAAGACGTCGATAAATGGCAAAGTGAACAAATCGTGTATATATAGATAGCTCGTCCCTTCCTAGAACCTCGATCCAATGGCTCGGATCGATCGCATTCTAGGAAGGGGCTTGCAACAAACACAGAAAAACCTGCCTACTATCAAAGAACTTGCATTTCACAACCCCAGGCGGCAAGAAACTGTAAGGTGTTGGGTAGAATCGCGGACCACATAGCGAGAATGTAAAGAAGAAGAATGTCATCGACCATGTGCATGAGTGATATCAGCTGGGACCCCCTGCGCTGCTGTTGAAGCTTCGCCGCAACGAGTAGGATAAATACCATATCTAGAAGGGTCGAGACCGATAGCTGAAAGGCACTGTCGCCACCATAAACGTGTGTTCTGGATGTAAAGTATGTAATATGCTAAAAGGCGGGAGGATAAGGGCGAAAAATGAGAAGTCTTCTGCACTCACTGCAGCGTGAAATGGGAAGTCTTCTGTGTTGCTAGGATTGTGGTTTCTAAGTCGTATTTGCCCTCCCTGTCCCAGCAAGGGGAGGATCAGGAACAAGTGCTGGCTGCTCTGATCAGTCTGGGATGCGCTACTAGAGGTTTGCCATGGGATTTTCTGGGCGAGAGACTAGGGAGGCCAGGGCCTATTGTGGAGCCTCTGTAATAAGGTCATATACCTTCCCTGTGAAAATTATTAGTCTAGGAACCGAATCCTTCTCTCCTGTAGTATCCTTTGGAAAAGAAGTTGAGAGAGGCTCCAAGTACTAGATTTGAATCTGGACTACTATCATGGATTCGAGAAGTGGTATTAGCTCTGGATTCAACTATATATGTGTAACACTCTGATTTCTTGAATACAATACAACTCATTTTTGCCTTTAAAAAAAAAAGCCCACCACCAGCAAGAGGGTCATGAAGGTGATACTTGCCAGTGGAAAGAAATGGTGAAGCAAGGTAACATGCCAAGCGAGTGAGGGCAACCCTCGAAATAGGTTATAGCAACTAGGAAGGAAAAAGCACAATGAATGATCATTGGTGATGAGATTGATCTCTTGAGAAAATCAGAACCATGCAAATGAGTGCAAACAACATAATGCAAAAGGAGAATGTATCCCATATAAAACACAGACCACATAAACTTAATGGAGTGCCAAATGCAGTATATTGTATTTGCAGCATAAGAAGTGCAAAATGACATATGAGAATGAGGTAAATTTATTTTATGAAAAAAGCGTAAAAAACAATTTCAATAACACAATGCAAAAATGTGCTTCGGAAAAAAATGCAATGCAATGCTTCCTGAAATAAAATGCTAAATAAAAGAAAAACGACAATTGAAAATGAGATGTCATAAGAAAAAAATGATACCATATGCTTAGACCCATAAATATTATGTACAAGAACGAGGGACAAAAGTTGAGGCAGAGGTTAAAATCAAAAGGGATTCCCGAGCGAGAAGATTCCAAGGTCAGTGGGAGAGCAAAGATAAGACGAACAGAGCGAAGGCCCGGTCAAGCTACCAATGTAGAAGCGGGTGGTGACGCAGGGGATGTCGGAAATGTGAAGGAACGAAGAGTAAGAATAAATATTAGATAAGATTCAAGAAACACCTATAGAAAAAATCAGCCACAAAGAAGCAAAAGATGGTTGGACAAATATAGCACCTAATGAAGGCGAAGGATACCCTCCAAGCTTATAGAAGAGGTGGAGATCGAGAGGGCCAAGTTCGGGGAAACCAAGGTCTGAGAAAAGCAAAGGCATGGGAAAGAAGAAATAGAAGTGACAATAACTGATTCTTACCCATACAATCACAATTATGCTCTAGAGATCGATAAAAACAGGAGTTTAAACTAAAATGGTATATGATGACGATGTGGACCGACATCAAAAACCACACAAGACAAAAATTGTGACGCTCCCCTGCTCTATACAGTGCTCCCATCGTATAGATATGGGAAATCCCCCTTCTCAGTAGATCTCTACTGAGTCGGGACCTCCGTCTACCCCGGGCTACTCAGGATGAGCAAGCACCCGAAGGAAGGACACGGAGGTGTCATTGGCCTCCCATTCCTTTACTGGGACATCCTATCTGGCGGAAGCGTACATACATGTTAGCACAGCACAATAAATAACAATATGCCACCTCAAGGGGTTCCATCACCCTACTAATCCACATACATGATAATACATCAAAAAAATATACAGGAAATAGGCTCTACCCTGGGTTCAGACTCCAAGAGATCGACTGACAGCCGATGGCTTGGAATACAGCAGACAGAGTCATGACAATGGCTTTGGTTGGCATAAGAATATTGGCTAGGGTAGTCCACACCATCCGCCCCTCCTGTGCGTACTTTGCAGATAGGCTGAATCACGCTATAATGTGGTTATAGCCTGTCGGAGACGTAACTCATGGAGTCACCCTATGAGACCTACTCTGGGTTGCATCTCCCCGGTCCGATGAGGCAGGGAAAGACAAGTCTGTCCCAGGAGTATGATGGTTCCATGTGTGGCTAGAGAATGTGGCACTCATTAGGCGAGCCACACCCGTACCCGACTTAACCCCCCAAAATCCATAGGCCGAGATCACCCGCGCCTATCGAGCCCAGGAACCATCTTTCGGATGCATTCCTGATCCAGGGGTTGTCAGACCCATACCCGGCCCACACACAGTGACCAACTATAAGCCTAGCACACTAAGACGTTAGCCAGCCTCAGCTGGATCCTGTACCACTTCACTATCATATCCCTTATCTGGTGCTCAGCCATAGAATAACATCTACAGCCCGGTGGGCTCTATGCACAGACCGCAATACTGGGATTTAAGGGGTTTAATCTAGGAGCATCTACTACAATCCTAAAGGCGAGTTTAGGCTTCTACCCTCCCTTGACCCGTTAACCTAGGAGGCACAATCAGACTACCTTAATTCATCCATGATTCCAGATATAATAACATAACTTTAATCATCCATCTACTCAGAGAAGGGTTAGCTTAACCAAAGAGAATTAATACAGACCCGTTCAGTCTGCTCATCCTTGATATCTGAGCGCTCTTCCTCACTTCTCAGCTGGGCGCTCAAGGGGGCTACTTCTCTGGCTGCTTGGGTGCTCAAGGGGCTGCTCCTTGCTCCAAAATCGAATTGGGGCAGAATTGGATAGGCCCTCCCACTTGATCACATCCAAGATTGGCAAATCCTCCTTAGCCAATCGAATTTGGCTAAGTGGGGCTTGCTATTCCTAATTAATCAACTAATTAACTAATGGGTTAGGCTTTAATTAATTGATTAATTAGTTAAAGCTTTAATGTTTTTAAAGTGTCAATTTAGCATAGCTAAATATGCTTAATAAATAAATACCAGCACCCCTTATGATTAGTAAATGATTCATGAATATTAATCATAGGTGACATGGCATGTATTTATACCCGTATAAATACCTGGAACATCACATTCCCCCCCCCCCCCTCAAATTAATGCTATCATCAGCATTAGGAAGGTAATATAAAAACTTGTATTCAAATAACTGCAGTTTACAAAGGAGGTCACAACAGTTATAAAAACATCATAGGATCATAACTGATCAATGTTCTTGGCCGAAGCCATTTTCAAACAACACATAACACATACGAGATCACACAACGATAAAATACAACAGGCCCTCATAAGCCCCTAGTGACACCTGCAGGCAACCCCTACTGCTCACCGCCTGCAGAATCACATTAATATTAGTATTGAAAAGTTGTGGTTGAAGGGACCACCCCCTTATAATTTTAACCTAAATGCAATTTAACATGCATTCCTAGCTTAGCATGTGCCTATGCCTATGCTATAGACGTACATGCCTCAAAAAGGCATTAAGCCGTTGGCTAGGGAACATGGATGACTCGATCCCATCATCGCCCATAGCTACATGCCCGACTTAATCTACACGAAGGCGGATGTAGACATTCCATGCTGAATGCATGCAAACACCCTCAGCAACTATTGCTAAGGGACATGATGAAGCCTAGTTGGATCACACTCCAAAGCCCATAAGTACCTTCGGAGTCGGAAACAATTGCGTCATTGATGGTACGGCTCTGGCACTATTTCATAAAGTCGGGGTAGTTCTTGTTAAGGTCCATTTCAAGTACCCAGGTGGCATCTTCAGCTGGTAAGTGTTTCCACTTAACCAAGTACTGCAGAATATGGCTATGTCGAGTCTGCTTGTAAGCACGATCCAAAAGAGCTTCATGCACTATCTCAAGTTGCTCCTCCATCATTTCCAATAACGTCGGGGACTCCAATATCTGATTTGGATCAGGAGTGTGCTGCTTCAGCAGACTAACATGAAAAACTTTATGGACCTTTAGATGAGCGGGAAGATTGAGTCTGTAGGCCTGAGTGCCCACACGTTGAACAATTTCAAAGGGCCCCGCCCATCTGGGTGAAGCTTCTTACAATTACCAATCTTGAGCTTTTTGCTTGTTTTACTTTAATCTTTAACCATACAGACTCTCCAACTTGAAATTCTCTTAATCGGCAAGACTCTTTTGTCGGCTTCTGGCAGCCAATAAATAACCATGAACCACTTCCACAAGTGTCCGCATATCAGTTAGCAACCGTTGGGATACTTCTACCTTAGAAACTGGATTATACCAAGTATTTGGAGTAAGGCATGTATCCATAATTAATCATGAAAGGAGACATGCACGAAGATTCCTACTTAGTGCTGTTGTATGTAAATTCCACCAAATGGATATAATCTGCCCATTTTAACTATTTATTCCAGACATAATTCCTTAGCATGTCCTCAATAATGCGATTTATGCATTCGGTCTGCCCTTCTGTCTGTGGGTAATAGGACGTGCTCATAGCAAGCTTGGTCTGGATAGTATTAAAGAAACCTGTCCAAAAAGCACTGACAAATTTGGGGTCATGGTCTGAAACAATGACCCTGGGCATGCCATGTAAGCAGAATATCTCCTTTGTGAATAACAACGTCGTATCCAAGGCAATGTCGGTAGTTCTACATGGCAACAAATGTGCCATTTTGGAGAATTTGTCAATGACAGCCATGAGGGCATCCTGACCTCTCAATGTCCAAGGCAATCCCACAATGAAGTCCATTGTAATGACTTCCCACTTGGCATTCGGAATATCTGTCGGCTTCAAAAGACTTGGAACATGCAACTGCTCTGCCTTTGTGTATTGGCACATATGATAATGCTTGATATAACTAGCAATCTGCTTCTTCATGCCGGACCAAAGGTAATTGCTTCGTATTTTGAAATACGTTTTCATGAAACACGAATGGCCGGCAATAGGGCTATCATGGAGAATAAGTTTTCCTGACTCCCGACGATTCCGGAACACACAACTTATTTTTATGGTATAGCAATGCACCTCCCTTCTTATAGTGCTTATAAGTTTCCCGTTCCTTATCTGTTCTGGCCTATCGGGATAAACTATGTCATTGTTGGAATGGTGTTCTCAATAGACTTCCTAAACTCACTGTTGAGTGTGGATATGGCATTATAGTGGGTTCTGGTAATCAACGGATGCTGTGAAATGGCATCGGCAACAACATTATGCGTGCCAAACTTATAAACAACTTGGGAGTCATACTCCTCTAAAAATTCAACCCATCTCCTTTTGCCGAAGGTTGAGATGCGGCTGGGTGAAGATGTACTGGAGGCTTTGATGATCTGTATCCAATTGGAATCGGCGGCCCAGCAAGTAATGCCGCCAAATTCGTAAAACATGCACAACGACCAGAAGTTTCTGATCATGTGTGGGATAATTCTTCTCCGTCCCATTCATCTTTTTGGAATCATAGGCTACAATCCGGTCTTCCTGCATGAGGACACCACCCGTTGCAACATTGCTAGCATCTGTAGCAACCAACTTATCCTTATGAGGATCTGGCAAAGTAAGGACGAATGTCATGGTCAAGGCTTCCTTCAACTTATCAAAGAAGGACTGCACCTTCTCCTTCCAATGGTTAGCCCAATCCTTTACTAGTCAAGGGTGCTGCAAGCTTGGCAAAGTCCTTGACAAATTTCCTATAATATCCAGCTAACCCCAGAATACTTCGGACTTCTGAAACATTAGTAGGCGCATGCCATTCTCTAACAGCTTCAATCTTGGCTGAGTCTATGGAAATACCATCGGCTGACACAATATGGTTAAGATAGTCAACTTCTGTTGTGGCAAACTTACACTTAGAGAACTTAGCAAAAAGCTGGTGCCATCTAAGTTTTTGCAAGGTCAACCGAAGATGGTGCTCATGTTATTGCAATAGGTCATTCATTAAGCGCATGAAGGTAGCAGGAGCATTAGTGAGGCCAAAAGGCACGACTGTAAACTCATAATGCCTGTCTGAAAGCAGATTTATGAATGTCTTCTTCCTTGATTCTAATCTGGTGATATCCGGAACGCAAATCAATCTTAGAAAAGTACTTGGCACCTTGAAGTTGATCCATGAGATCATCTGGCCTAGGCAATGAATACCGGTTCTTAATGTTGTGCTTATTCAATTGACGGTAGTCAATGCACATGCGAAGAGTAATGCACGAATTCATTAATTTGAGAATTCGTACATTCTCATTCTGCTCGAAATAGCTTGTCGGGGGGCACATGCGAAGAGTAATGCACGAATTCATTAATTTGAGAATCCGTACATTCTCATTCTGCTTGAAATAGCTTGTCGGGGGCGTATACAGGGCACTTTTAGAAGGAAGGAAGGAAGGAAGTTTATTTTAACGTCCACGGAGGCCAAAGGCCTATGAGATGGTACATGCAGAGAACAA
>JAANSK020277769.1:0-11188 GCA_011763485.2 Isoetes engelmannii
ATAATGCAGGTTGGAATGCTGTTTGTGAGATGTAAAGCCGGAGTGAGTCATTCACCTGCAGAATATGTGTTAGATACCGATGTAGCGATAGCTGGAGAATCTCTGCTGCAGTTCTTGCAGATGAAGATTTGAAGGAAGTTCTTGGCCAACATTGTATAGATCGCAGATGTATATACTTCTTTTCGACGTAGAGATGGAATAGCTGTAATATATAAAAAATGTTATTGTACATAGTAAATTTTTGGGCTTTGGGAGTATATAACTGTTTATATGAATGTGTTTACCTTTTGTCGGACTCAAATAATTGTTGGGATTGTTTAAACGTTGTTAAACCCGTTTTAACCTCTAAACCAACCCCCCCCCCCCCCCCCCCCAATATTCCAAAAACGCCAAAAAAAAAAGAATATATTGGCAACTTTCAGGTGGTCACTTATTAGGTCGACGGAAGATATCAACACGGGATGGAGTGGATGTAATCTTTTTCTATGAGCAACTTGACTTGTACGAATCAGTTGTGTAATACAGGTAACTATTGGCATTTTTAACGAGACCTCTTGCAGTTTTGCAAGGATATGTAGACCGCTATTCAAGCAGGAATTGGTTTCACAAGACATTTTGGTATTGCTATTCAAGGAGTCGGAATCGGTTCCATAAGACATTTTGGTTTTACGGTTTGGCTTGATCCTTTCTCAGGTCGATTCTCTGTTAGATCTAGGATTTCATCAGTATTTCTTGATCAAGTTTCTCTTTGTCGGGTTCATGAGGCCCGCATGCAACACAAGTGGGCGGTATATCGCAGCGGTCATGCTATTGGGATCAGTAGCCTCCTGACCCCTGGGCTAGCCTCCTGACCCCTGGGCTGTATGGAACTAGCTCTGCTCAGTGTATATTGCATTCTTTGTCCCACTGTTGTTTTAGCACATGAATATGTGAATGTGTTGTTCAAGGACTTCGGTCCCCTTGTACTGCTCAAGGACTTCGGTCCCCCTTGTACTGTCGTCACATGTTCAATTGGATGTTGCCTAGTGGCGTGACGTTAAAAATATTATCTTATCTTATCTTATCTTATCTAATGTTCACGTTTTTCTTGGGTTGCCCGAACCTAGGATAGTTGTGGTGGAAGAGGGATATGCTCGCTATATTCTTTCTAAATGGTCAAGATTATGGGAGAGGGATAAATTGAATGCTGGGATCAAATTTGTGCTAAGCCCAACTTGAAAGCCGTGAATATCAGGAATTTTCTATTTGGAGTTGTTGTCTTCGATGACACTCAAGTCGTAGCTCAGTTGTTTTACGGCGTGGCACGCCTGAACAACCCCTCGCGTTTCGAGGTTTTTTAATTTTTACTCTTGTATTTTAGTGTTGGTGATGTGCAGGTGCAGGGGTATGCGCGACTCCAATTTTCTCCTCGAAGCAAAGGATTTTATGGGAACGTTTAGCAGCCTTGTGTTTGTTGCCCCTTGCTGAGTGTTTATCGCTAGCCTTTTTGTTCGAAAACCCAAAGGACGAGGCTTTCTAATCTCAGCGATAAGCTTTTGGCATGTATGCTAGCCAACATCTATAGCTAACACATTTATTTTTTTGAGTCTAGGTATTATAACTAGATATTCCTTATGTTTTTTTCCATTTTTTGGGTAGCTTGCGATGTGCAGCTACCCACTCTATACCACTGTAGTCAAACTGCTGAGATGAATGAAAAGCCTACTCACTCAAGATATGTTGTTGCATGCAAGTCGCAGAGCGAGAATCATACTTTCAGCTATTTGGGCAAAGACAAGATGCCTTTGAAGCATTCTCTCTGCAACTACTTGTACCCAATTCAATCAAGATAAGTAGAGAGCAAGAATATAATCAGTTAGATAAAAATTTTGTACTGCTCGTCACACTTTGGCACTTCGTGAAATTTGCAATTTTTTATGTTATGCATGAACAGAATTTTTGGGATGTCAGGAGAGAATGAACGCTTGAGCTAGAGGGAACATAACTAGACTAGGAAAGCCAAGATCTTTATGTTGATATAAAGGCCATGAAAGGTTTATGGTACTTATACCTTCATGTCCATACCTTGTGGCATTAGTGGACAACTTTAGTAGTAAGAAATGTACGTAAGTGCAACTCTTTCCAGTTTCTTTTAATGTGAGCAGACATCTTTAATTCAAAAAGTAACTTTGAAGGAGCAACAAAGTTGCTAGTGATTGTAGCATATCTTGTTAAGTAAGATTGTCCCATCTGATAAATAACTACTACCAGTTCTGGTATCCCTTGGCTTGGGCTTGGCATTAGATGCTAGTATCAATTATGAGGCTTTTGCAGAAAGAGCTGAATTATATAGTTTGTGGTAGGCTAGCGCGAAGAATGATCGCAAGGCTAGAATGTAGTGATGATCATCCTTTAGCACATCTTATTGATGTCCGACACCATGCATTATCATATGCAGAGAAGCATAGCACATATGCTGATGAGTCACTGTCTAAACATCACTAATTCGCATCACTTATGAAAGGGGTGTGGAAGCTATCATACGGCTGAAGATAGCTTTACCCTGGTTTCGGTTGATCCTGCCCTCCGGGATCACTAAATGGGATCCCCTCCTTCGGTATCCCGACGTGGGATCCCCTCCTCCGGGATCACACAGTTAACTTCGCAGTTATAAGCTTACTGCGCAGTTTCCCTGTTTTTTTCGCTGGACTAGGGCAGATCCATAGCTGCGGCGCTCACCCTGTTTCCTCCATGGGCTCTACTTGCGCCTCTGATCAAGGGCATTCCGACCACCCTCGAACCGATCCCATGCACTTCCGTGGAGAAACGACGGAGAAAAATCCATTCAAAAAATTGATCGATTTTCCCTATAAGGGTTCAGATTTTTGCACCGTTACTACGCAGTCAGTGGGGATTTTGGAGGATGAGATCACACGTCCTGGGGATTTCGACCTCCCGTATCCCACCTTCGGGATCACCCAAACCAAGATAAAAAGATATCATCACCTGTTAGCATACCTGTCAGTACAGAGTCTGGAGTAGTATCTGATGTCTTAAAATGGATCTCTGATCCCAAGGTATTTTGCTTTCTGTAGTTGATCTGATGCTCGTGATAATTATAGGAAAATAAAGTCTTTATATCATTGTTTGCTAGAATTTACTCTTTACCATATAGTCTAGGGGTTTGAATTATGCAGACATGTCTATAACATTGTTAACACTACCTCAAATTGAATCTTCATGCGCTTGATCAACTTATCATAGCCATGAAGTAGCAGAGGCCTTACCATGTTTCTAGATAACAAAATTTAGGATATAAAACTTATATTGAGTTCACCACTGCCCCAACCATGGCGGGATTTCCAGAGTTACTGATGTCGTTTCTTCATGATCTCTCTAAAAAGACAAGGAGGAGAGTTGTTGAGGTAAATCCGCTACTTTTTAAAAATGTGGTTCCATTAGAATTGTGCATGGTAGTTATATTCTGCTGATTTACCTACTTTTAAAAGTGTGGTTCAAATAGAATTGTGCATGGTAGTTATATTTTGCTGGACCTTTATGCATACAGAAGAAAGTGTAAGACGATAAAAATTGAAATTAGAAATGGAATAATTTATCATTTTTCTGTCCATAGTTTTGCCATTGGATGCATCCATTAGGGGCACTTTTGAAAATCTTATGCTCAAGTCAATTTACTGTAGTTTGGCATTTTAGTTATTGGGTTAGAAAGCTGAAAATAATGTAGCTTATTTCCAGAACATGTTTTGTCGGCCTCTTTGCTTTAGCTTGCCCAATTCTTCCTATCCTTACGGATATTATAGTAAATAAAGTATTGGTCATCTCTATTCTCAAATTTTCTAAATTATTTCTTATTGTCTATCATTCAAAATGGTGTCCTTTTGTGTGTTTATAACAATGTGAAAATTGCAAAAATAGTTTGAACGACATGGCATTCTGATATGTTGAAGCCTATGTAACTTGCGTATATGCTTGTGTGATCAAATTTGAGAAGTATTAGTTAAAGCCACTGAAATCAAATAGTTAAAGAATATGTGCAAGAATCATATTGGAGAAGTACATCTTATTCTAGGACCATGTTTTTTTTTTTTTGAAAAAACATCAAGGGCCCATGTTTCTTGAAAAAACAACAGCATTGTTGACAAAAAGTGGAAGCTTACTTAGTGAATTACGCATATATTCAATTGTGAAGAGGACTTATGAAAATAGTAATATGTTGAGATACAATGTATTGGTAGAGTCAAAGAGAGATACAAGGTATGGTTTGAAAGAGAAACATGTTGTCTAAGTTTATCAAGCTTGAATAAACTGAAAGTAAATACTGCCCTAAAGTAACAACTCCTTGACGGCAAACCCCTATGCGACATCACCTTGTTTAATGCCATTCTATGGGATATTGTCTTGTTCCGAAGCTAGCAGCGATTATTCCAAAATGGCTTAGTGAATTTCGGAGTTATGGCTTCTTGTTTGTCATCGAACTCCTGTTTTCAAAAACACATTCCAGATAAGTGATGTTGCTTTCCTTTCTCTTGTGATAATAAGATTTGGATTCTTGCTGTAGTTTTTCTGTTTTGTTTGCTTCTTCAGTAGATATTCTAGATATGTCTATTCATGAGTATTTGCAAAATATTTGTGTGTTATATCTTTTTCCATACATTATTTTAGCCTGGAATCTTCCTGTCAAAGTTCACAAGCCTTGAGTTTTATTTGTGTGTTTATGTCTCCTATCAAATTTGCGCCGATAGGGCTTCTCAATCTAGTCGTTGCCTCCTCATAAAATATGCAGGCATGGAGAATGCTATGTTTTTGCAATATTGTGTATCCTTCTATCAATAAGTTTAGTAGAATTATTACCTGGCTAGTTTAATGGATCCATTTCTGATGTTTCCAATTTCATCTGGTATCTTCTTCCAAATCTCAGTTGTCTAAATATATTCAACCAACTATCTTGCTCAAACTTCTTAGCTACTATAATTACTTCCTTCAGAATTGTATACAGTTTTGTTAACCTAACTTTGAAAAGATGATTCTTTATGAAGTTAGTAGGATTTATGAGGTTGACTCCCAGTGCTTGCTTGGATGGTTTCCTTTGGTGTACTCTTCTATTAATCTGTCAATATGTACTGCATTTGCTTTTGTGTTTTCCATCTTTTTTTTTTTGTTGAGTCTTTCTACCCAAGCATCTTAATGGAACATAGTCCAAACCCATTTTATTTTTGAAGCCTTTTTAGTTTTAAAAGCTACATGTTATCGTGCAATTCCTTACTTCTCTTGAACTTAACATTTTCTGTATCCCATTATGGGGACAGAGCAAGGGTATATGGCATTCAAAATGCTACATGTATGTGAAGAACAAATCTTACATAGGGAAGTTGGTCCTGATTACATAGCTTTATATATGTGAAAGGAGAGTGTCAAATACTAACTTCACTTCCTTCTCACATTTGAACTTAGATTATTTCTGCATTCCATACCAAAGGCCTGATTATTGTTCTGAAATATAGAAAGTCTTGGTAATGGCTGCTTTTATGATAAACACATTCAAACAGTGCATTGGCATTCTATTATGTGTGAAGGCTTCTTGCCAAAATTAACATTTTATTTGAGCACCACTTATGTTCATTAGGTAGTTACTAATCCTTCTCTATTTCCTTTACGCTTAAATCACTCCTTAGATCATTCCTGGAACCCATACTATAGTCTCTATTCCATGCTACGTGTCTAGTCCATATCGGGCCATATTTTAGGTAAGTTTTACGAAGCTCCATGTGCGAGAGTGGCGATACCTCAGCTTCTAGCTTTGTCTAGAATTCACAAGTTTGTTTTTTAGGCTGATAGGTACCAATTTTAAAAGAAGTTCACTTATTGAATTTGGGAAATATCTCCTATCGAGAACTACATCTTTTTCTTCTATCGGAGCTGAATGTAATGGATAGTGGGAGCTTTTCTGGTTAATAGGAAGTTCAACAATGGAACTTTGAGCACCTATTGTGTTTTCTAAATACATATTGCGCCTTAAGTCTATTTTCTAAATTTAGAAAGACTAGCTAATCCAACCTGTCACACCAATTGTTAGCATTTTTTTTCTTTTTGTTCTTGGTAGAGCATTGTAGTCTCTATTATTTGTAATTCTGGCCATAGTATGTGGTGATCAGGGACTAATGCTATTGTTGGCATTTGTAGCTGGTGATAGAATATGGCTATGCTAATTTTGGATACACTGTAACCTCAACAGTTTTGTAAGTTTGCAGAGTATAGAGCCTTCTCTTGTTTATTGTTCTTATAGGAGTCACATGCAAGCTTGTAAAGGAAATACAATAGGAAGGAAGATATGAGACAAAATTGCAAAAAAAAAAAAGGGTTATATTTTGCAGGCTTGTTGAGCAATTAAGTGCTATCATTTTTCTAATTTTTATTTTCCTAATTTTATTTATGAAATTGTGAAACATTTAGGCACTAATCTAAATTAAGCGGTGAGCAAGTATTTTGGGGTGTGCAAGTATTTTGGATTCTCTGGCCATCTTACAAATTGAAAAAACTAGATACTCGGTCAAGTTGTTTGCTTATGTACCAGCATGCAAGTTGACCTCGCGAAGACCAAGATCCTGTTGATCTCGTCCTCTCGACACCCGTGGACGCCCTCCTTCACATACCAGGGGGAGCCAGTAGAGGTTGCTTCCACATATAAGTATTTGGGCGTAGAGTTCTCCACCACTACGCACTGGGATAGCTGCATCCGACTGCGGGTAGCAGCCGGCTGGAAGGCCTTGCATGCTATACAGAACAGCAGTTACCAGGCCAAGTTGTACACCTGGGAGCACCAGTTGCGGCGCTTCAGGGCTCTGGTAGAGCCGGTTCTCCTGTATGGAGTGGAAGTTTGGGGCTCGGTCATTTCCGTCGCCACTTGGGGAGATCTCGAACTAGTGCAGAAAGCTTTTCTGGCGCGTGCCCTTGGGGTAAAGCAGACGGTGCCATATCAGATATTGCTCCAGGAGACAGGTTTCCTCCCCCTCCAGAGAGAAGCCATGTGTCGCCACCTACTGTTATCTCGGATGGATGAAGACCGACTATCAAGCAAGCTCTGGGACGTCGAGATCGCCTCCATCCGAACGGGAGGGCACCACCTCCGAATTGAAACTGGACGATGGGCAAGGGAACCGCGTGAGGACAGGACTTGTCAGTACTGCCACCAGGGGGTCCTTGAGGATGAATGCCATGCCCTGCAAACATGCCCCTCCTATGAGCAGATTAGAGCACGGTACCCGCAGCTAGTGATCCCTAGACATGCACTCCATCTTCTGCTCAACGCTGAGGCGGTAGGAACCCTTGGGGCATATCTTCAGGAGGTCCTAGACGAACGGCATAGGCTCTTCCCCTCTTCCCTGTGAAGGCCTCCGTTTTGTTCACTTAGATTGGGATGACATCCCTTTGTTTTGTTCATGAAGCTCATCGTTGCCACAGTTTTCCCCTAGAGGGTTTCTTCATACGGGCCATAATACGCTTGTTGTTTGTCTTGTACAGGTCCCATAGGTCAATTGGCCTCCGTGGATGATAAAAAACTTATTCTATTCTATTCTATTCTCTTCTCTTCTGTTACTTTGTTTCGGACAAGCTACTTGACCATTGGCATAGTGGAATTGCAACATCCTTTCATCACTTTCTTTCATATTGTTGACTTCCTGACGAACCTTTAGCCTCCTTATTGTCCTCCATGTGCGAACTTTAAAGTGTATCTGCCGATGCTTAAGGTTAGTAACGGCATGGTGTCTAAATGTTATAAAACCTCTGGAATTGTAGAAATTTTGCTACCTCTTTTGCTTACTCTCTTTTATTCAATCCCCTTTAAGATGCTTCCTGTATGTTGCATGTGTAAGCAAAGGTGTATTTAGAATTTTCTAGTATCAGCCTTCACTCTTTGCTTTTCTTCCCTTTGCTCGGCCTTTCTTCTATATTCTCTACCCATGTCTACTATTACCAGAGACATAAATGTTGTTTTATCTGCCTATTCTATTTTTTATTAAAGGAAGAAGGTTTGTTCATGGCATTGCACTTAGTATTTATGTTTCAAAGTTCTAGAGTGGCACCTTCTTACTTTGATATATGATGAGTTGTGAATTAGATGCAACTAACTTATGTCGTGTTTGATTAGGTCCATCACAAAGTTTTATTCTTTATTGCCTTAGCGTTTTGGGATGCTTCAGATGGTAATAATTGACTTGCTCAAATTGAAGAGATACTACTGCCGGTTTATGATGCTACTATCTTGCCTCCTATAAGATTACTCGCTTCTTTTCATCCATCGGCCCTTGTCACCATCACCATTGTTTCTTTGTTTTTTCAAAAATCATTCTTGCATTTATGGTCAACAAACTCTATACTTTTCTAGAATAATGCTGCATGGAATTATTTGGTGTTTATGTGTATTCTGGTGATCCAAAATCATGCTAAAGTATCATTGCCTAGTAGATGTTCCCTATCAATAGCGCACGAACTCTTTAAAGGTTTTCCTTCTACGAAGATTTTCTTTCCACTTCACAACTTCCTTAAGGATTTTAAGGATTTATTGTGGAAATTATTCTTGTTTTTCTATGCTAATATTGTTTTGGCTCTAAGATTTGCTTATGATCACTCGTGCTATACTATTTATCCGAGTTAGATTGCAACCTTCTTTATCCTTGAACCTTCTTTCCCATCGTTGTTGTGCAACTTCTTTGCCCTTTTCATTTTTGGTATGATCTTCCTAAACAACCACGTGATAGCCTTTTCTAATTTTGATTCCAGAGTCGACCTCCGAGACTTCAATTTTCCTAGTGCATGTATCTTCTAGTTGGTTTTCAAAGAGATGTCTGTGATGTCTGTGAGGATCTTTTCTAGTGCTGGTCTTTCAGTAGCTCTAGAAATGAGATTTACCTTCGTTTCAAAGAATAGAAAGCAAATACAGTTCTCGAACTACTGAGGTAGTTATTGCCCCATTTAGCCTTTCACTTTTCTTGTTATTTACATCAGCTTTGCGTGCATCTCTATCTCTTTTGGTTCCAAGCATCGTCCAGTCCCACCCACCTTCCCTCCCTTCTTCCACTTTGGTTGCACGTTTCAGTTAAACCTCTTGCTTGTTGAAAGCTTGTATGTGTGTCGATTGCTCTCATACCTATGATAGGTGATGCAGGCTCAACGAGACTTATGGTTGAGTCCCTCGTGCCTTTGTGTGGACTTTGTACGTGGATGGAGGCCCTAGTGTCTGGATGTGAGGCCCTTGTGCCTGGACTGGATGGGCCCTAGGGGTCCTTAACTTTGTTGCAGTTTTAAAGGCCTCAAGTTAGAGGAGCATTCCATTTGATCAACCGTTGCAGGCTTAAGGTTCAGCTTGGCCACATATGTTTCCGGATTCGTTTGGACTATACAAGTGTGCTTATTGAATTCTCATCCGTTTGTTAAGAACTCTAGTGATGTAAATTCAACCCAACAAGGCTGGTCGACCTGAGGGTAAATGATAATCTTATTGTGATTCAGAATCTAGCCTAGATTAGTGTTACTATTATTACCAAGGTTTTACCTCAAAAACCCAAAAAGGCGAGGTTTTTTAATCCGCCCGTATACTCCGCAAGACATTCCCCATTCAATGGTCTTCGCCATCAAATGGGCCCTCCGTCGGACTCGAGGTTGGGATGGCCAGACCTACGAGCTGATGAACGAAGGCGTCGTTCGGCCCTTCCTCAATGGGCTCCTACATCATCGGAAGCATAAATTATATATGATAAGCACAACATAGAACTACCTGAGATCCATCCAATCACCGTATCCAACATGCATCTAACACATGCTAACATCATAGGGAGGCTCCGTCCTCGGCTCAGACTCATAAGGTGAGTTGGCTGACAGTAAAGGCTCTAAGACAAATCAAACTGAGGTATCACAATGATTTGGGCTGGCATATACACAATGGCTAGGGTTGACCACTTCATCCACCCCTCCTGTGCATACTATGCAGTGAGATTATTGTAGCCTTTTAGATATGTAATCTCTCGGTATCACCCAATGAGAATATTCCAGATTGCATCTCCCTGGTCCAATGAGGCAGGAGGAGACAAGTCCCCTCTCGTGGTATGATGAATCTCTAGGCGACTAGAGGATCGTGATGGCACACGTCTTACTCGACTTACTCCCCTTATGCCTGGCCAAGAGGGCACTTCCTACTAGGCGAGTCAGGGCGGCACCTAACCCGGAGAGTGTCAAGCACATACTCGGCACACGAAGTGATCAAGTATAGGCCTAGTCTGCTATGAAGACCCTTGTAGACATGCTCAGCAAGGTCCCGCCCTCCATTCATCATTGTACCCCATTATCTGGTGCTCAATCGCCCCATAGTTCCCCCAGCCAAGTGGACTCTATGCACATGCCGAAATAATTTATGGGAATAATTGGAGCTAAACTAGAAGCATCATCTAATTGTAGGCTTCATAGGTCTCTAACCCCCCTTCCATATAACTTGATACATAAGAGAATAACATCGAATCTTAATCATACATCTAACTTGCAGTTAGGTCGAATCTAAAGCTCTAGGATAGCTCTACTGGAAATACAACATGCTAACTCATCTGAAATCTAGATCCCAAGTGAGTTAGCTAGCTATCTACTCGAAATACCTGTTGCAAACGAACTCCCTCCCGCTCCTGGCGTCTCCATCTCCCTCAGGATCTTTGGCACATGCGCTCCTATCGTCTTGTCTTCCTACATATAAAATTATATCTCAACCTTTTTTATCTTTCCGGCTTCCGAAAGTAGACAAATAAATTCCAAAAATGTTCACATTTGGAACCGGAATTTTAGTTCCCGCACCCATCCATGGTAGCAGGTGTGCGCTGCAGAGTAGCAAGCCAGAGCTTCCTAAACGCCTTGCAACGATTTCGCGCTCATCCAGCGAGTCATGGACGCAGAGGCCTGTCATACATCGAATCCACAGATGGGACGTTACTGCTAAGGAACACGCAGTTCAAAGAAGCAAACAAAACAGGAAAGAAGAAGAAACCGAGTTCCAAAAGAACAGCCAAAACAAGGCACAGACCAAACCCAGGTAGCATGCTAGCTCTCTTCCCTTCGTTTCTTGTTATAGATGGTGTTATATCTCAGTATTGAATAAAGCAATCCAAACATTACAATCCACCTGAGAATCTCCATCATGAATTATCCGTTA
>JAANSK020277780.1:0-11187 GCA_011763485.2 Isoetes engelmannii
CACTAAATGGCCCTATTGTGGGTCAAGCCCAAAATAACAAAAGCGCATAAACAGGCCATGGCGGCTCGGTAGACCTTTCGCGGCTCGGTAGACAACAGAAGTTCATTACTGCAAAAACAGAAGTTCGACGACGGTTTTCCCTGGTCCATTTTTAGGTACCTTGACTGGTCACACGTGGTCCGTAATTGGGCCACCTCCCCTAGAGAAGGATGGAATGAATTTGAGTTGGAAGTTATTAAGAACATGCGTTGAAGCGCACAAAACTTTTGCCATCTACATCAAACTTAATGTTCCTTCTTGCTTGCAAGCACCTCTTGAAGAAGGAATAATATTGGCATAGATTTTTTAGTAGCATGTTCCATGACACCAAGTGGAACAAGAGTTCCTTTTAGTCTTCCAATTGCAGTCTGAATAGCATCAGTTAGAATCCATATTGCCACCCATAAATAAAAAATCCATGACACCAAGTGGAACAAGAGTTCCTTTTGGTCTTCCAATTGCAGTCTGAATAGCATCAGTCATACCCCTTTCCTTTTGATAGAGTCAGACCACTTCGCACTTCCCTTTTGATAGAAGGAGAGTCTATTGGTATAAGAATCCTTGATGATAAAACTTAAAGAATCTTTAAGGACTTCTTTGGCAACTAATTGAAAGGATGCCCATTGGCATGTGATATACACATGCTTCTCGTTTGTTTTGTCTTGAAATTTTACTAAAAAATCACTTTCTTACAATTCTCTCATAAGGTCCACAACCCTCTATGGACACTTTTCCCAAAAAGCTTGAGAGCCTTTTTCCATGTAAAACCTGAGCAGAGCATTAAACTTGTGCTTGTTTTTAGTCCAACTCATTAAGGACAACTCAAGGGCAGCATTGGTTTTTTCTATCTCATTGGCCCTTTCATACTCATCATCCATAATAGATCATTTATCTTCCCGACCTGCTGCAGAAGAGATGGAGCCTTTTGAATTGAACAAAGGCGTCCCTTGAATCTTCAAAAGGGGTTAGCTACTGCAAAGACAATCCTACGAGGTTGAAGATGCGCGCCCATGTCCGTCAAAGATCTTTGAGTTGAACCCAACATATGACCTCTTGAAATTCATGAGGGCAAACCCATTGTGCTGCAGCACCTTGTTAGCCATTTCATACTCATCATCCATAATAGATGATTTATCTTCTCGACCTGCTGCATGAGAGATGGAGCCTTTTATTGAACAAAGGCATCCCTTGAATCTTGCAAAAGGGGTTGGGACGGATCTTCTCTAGCAGCTCCTGCAGAGACAATCCTACTAGGTTGAAGATGCGAGCCCATGTCCTTTAACGGTCTTTGAGTTGAACCCAACATATGACCTCATGAAATTCATGAGCACAACCTGTGCTGCAGCACCTTGTTAGAATATGTTAGGGATAGAAATTAGCACCTTGTTATAATATGTTAGGGATAAGCTTGGTTTGGAAAAAAACTTGATCAGCCAGTTTCCTCCTGGATCTACACACTTTCCCTCTATTCCTATCAAGAAAATCACTATTTGTAGTAGAAACTTCTTGCTCCTCATTGTGAATTTTTAAATCGACGCTGTTAGGTTACAGGGGTTCCAGACCGGGGAATTTCCGAAACCAAGGATATAAGGCAAGAGCATCCAAAGCAACAGCATTTGTTTCTTGCTTACTTCTTAAGAGGAATACGCATCTTGGCATGAGCACTATCTATTTCAAGTCAGGCCTCAGAGTCAAAAAAATAATAAGACAGACATAGAACTTTGGTTTCGAATAAAGTGATTTTTGCTGAATAAAGGAAGACTCTAGCAGCAGTGGTGGAGTTCTTAGCTTCTCTTTTCAAAGCACGCCAATTTCAGTTGAAGCAATTGGGACACAATATCCAGAATTTATAACTTAGTAGCTCACAGGCTCCAAAACTGACTTTACATCCTTGAGTTGTTCATCAGCAACTTTCTCAGCTTTGTGGCGAAGCCTAAGTAATTGTTTCTTCCTATCATAGAAAACCTTAGCTTTCACCTTCCTCTTCTCTTCCAATTCCTGTCCAATTAACAACAAGGACATTTTAAATCCAATATTTATTTGCAGACATAAAACTAAAAGGCTCCTGCCTTTTTCATCATTACCTTGATAGTATCATAGTGATGCCATCCAACTTCAGACGACAGGCGTCCAAGCAAACAGAACTTGTGGCCTGGTTGCAATCTCAAAACCCTAAATACAGAGGCAAACTTATGTAAGCCCCTGCCTGCAGGTGTATAAAACATATAGAAGGGTAGGAAATATACTTCAAAGCGTCTGGAATGACCATCTTTTTCATTTTATCATAAGGTGGAGGGCAACCTTCAAAGGCCTTTAGACGTTCCAATGCAGCAGCACCACGTTTAGTCTTATGGGGAATCATTCTAATCGGTAAATACTACTTGTCAGCCCAATCAAAATTCTAATCAGTAAATTTTCTCTATACTTATATTAAATTAATGAAAATATAGTGTAGCAATGTGTTACTTACCCCCTGAGTGTCCTCCATAGAATGCGAGCAGGAGCCCTAAAATGAATGGGTCCTTTGCTAGGCTTGGTGTTCATGCGTTTTCTCAAAAAGCGCAGATATTTCATCTTCTGGCGAACTAGACCACCGGACAAACAGATCTCCTCGCATCTTACCACGACCTGAACGGATCAATATTACTTAACAACCATGTTCTAACGTGAAAATCATGTAAAACAATGCAAGAAAAAACATAACAAACGAACCACTTTCTGTCCACTGAGAAGCTCCTTGACCAGAATAGAGGCCAGTCTACCAAGCATGTGGTGGCGAGCATCCACTACCACCACTCCTTTGCATATGGCCGACGCCGTAACCATTGTATCTATCCCGGCTGCTTGAGCCCTAATGCTCTGGTGAGCCCTATTGTGGAATAAATTTCAGGGACAATTAAATAAGGTGAACCCGGTTTTGGGTTTTGTATGGTTATGCTTTAGGTTTTGAATTTGGCCAGAAAATAGAATATACTCCGTATAAAACACCCTAGGAATTGTAACATTTACCTGTGCAATACGTACAGTTAGGTTAGGTGTGTCCATCTCGGCCAATCATACTTTTCCACGTGGCATACATTCTTTTGCAGAAAATGTTCTACATTGTCACTAAATTTTTTACTTGCATTCTCTTTTACTTCTACTAGCATTCTATTTTGTATTGGGTTGCCCAAAGGGCAAACCTTGGTTTTGCTATTGGGTTGAAGGCATCTTATAATCTAATCCATCCGATTCAAAATCAGAAGGTTTATCTCTTTTGTTTCTCCGCGTTAGGAGGCGTGAGGCAATATGGTTGCCCTCCGTTGATTTGGTGCGCCCTGCGTTATCACGCCCATTGGACGGTTGGAGATGAACTGGGCTTTATCAAAACAGTTAAAAAAAGAAGCTTGTCGATCTTTGAGGACGCCCTAGTTTCGACGGCCAAACATACCGCCACGGTTCCTTTCAAGGTAAAACAACAAGACGGGATGACAGAAGGTATGGAGCCTTCTTTGTCTGTTTGCCAGTTAGGTGCTTATGGCTAGAATAGTTTATGTATATAGGAAAGTCCTTTTACAGGACTTCCTGCTGTGGAAACAGGGCGACGCGCGGCAGCGCGGAGCCCTGTTGACACAGCAGGGAAGTCCTGTAAAAGGACTTCCCTATAACGTGGACGACTGTTAGGCGTCGATCCTGCGCCATGTGTCATCCATCCGACGGCCCAGTCAAGAATGTGTCCTAAAAAAACAGAATGTTAGTAAATGAAAATCCTGGAAAAGAAAGTTGTGTAAAAAATGCCACGTGGCAAGACGCGATTGGACGCGAGGGCAGGATCGCGCCTAACTGTCGTTTACGGTACTTGGCCATTGTACAGTGTGATATTGTGTTAACGTGCTTATTGCAAATCCTCTTCCAGTTTGTTTAACGTGAGAGGAAAACACAAGATTATCTTTTATTGAGTTCCTCGTAGGGTCATCTCTTTCTCTTAGTTGCAAGAGAGAAGCTGGGTGCTATTCTTGCTGACCTAGACCTTGATCTAGACCTGCTTGTAAAGTATCATATAAAGGAAGAAAGAGACCATGAAGGAAAATTGCCGAAGGCATGTATTGGTAAAGAGGCATTAAGACTTACGCAGCCGCTCTATAAATATATCTTGGTGCATACGAGGGAGCCACAAGTATGTTGAATTTATTTGATTGTGCATTGAGTAACTGACCTATGAAATTTCGAATGTTAGCTTCGTATGTTTGTGAATCAAAAGGAAGTTGTTATCTTCTAATGCTAATAAAAGACCCATATGTTTATTTCTGCTTGCCTCCAACGCCTCGCCAATGAAAGGCAGCAGATCTGGATGGCATGTAGGCGGAGCTTCTCAAGTTGATCGTGCCAGCAATCCTGCCAGTGCTAGCAGCAAATAGCGCACTACGGGAAGGACTCCCCCCACAGTGGACTTGTAGCAGAGTTGTGCCCATATATAAGGCCGACGACCCAAACTGTCCGGCTAACTACCGCACCATAATGGTCAGCTCGCTCTTTACAAAACTCCTAGCTACCATTATTGAGCAGCGCACAACCACGTGGGCGGAGACCTCGGGGGTTCGAGCTCTCACCCAGGCAGGCTTTCGGCCTGGGCATTCCACCATTGATCATTTGTTCGCCCTGCGAGCCATCATTGAGGATAGCAGGAATCGCGGACGGAACCTCTACTGCCGCTTCGTTGACTTCGTGAATAGCTTTGACATGGTGCCCCGCGACAAGTTGTGGAGCAGACTGCGAGAGCTCGGCACACCCCTGGACTTGCAGAATGTGATCTACAGATTGTATGAGGCGTGCTCCGGATGCCTGACACCCTCGGGACAGCCGATGCACAGCAATATTGGAGTACGCCAAGGATGCCCCCTCTCAGCCAACACTGTTCGGCCTCTACATTGGCCAGTTGGATCAGTGGATGACGAAGCACGATGGAGCAGGCACTCCACTCATGCATCACGTTGTCAGGCAGCTGATCTATGCCGACGACGTTGACCTCCTCGCATACACCGCGGAGGACATGCAGCATCAGCTGGATGCACTAGCTACCTTCTGCCAGCACACCAGCATGCGAGTCAACCACACAAGCACGATGTAGAATGGCGTTTCAGGCATATCTATAGAGGTATGTGGACGCTTACTGGTTTCTACACATTGGCTTCATGGCCACATGCAAGCCTAGAAGGCAACCACCGGATGGAGTGCATTTGTGAGCCAAGAGAAAGTTGCAGCTGGAGATGTTGTGCTATTTTTCAGGCCGCCGCTCCCAGCTAGATAACTATCATGACAATGGTCACGTCAAACACCACCACCACATCCTTTCCCCACTAAGCTGGGAAGATATTTCGGCCTGCCTTCTCCCTAAACCATCAATAGCATTTCACCAGGCAATTAAATAAGCTAGCTTACCTGCCAACTGTAGCCTGAACACCGGGTCTGAGATCACAGCTGCGATCGCCTCCAGATGCCTCCAGCATCCTGTGTAGTGTGCACATCGCTGCTCCGCTAGATCGCTCAGCTTATCATCATCATCATTATCGTTGCTCAACTTGCTGGACCGCTCAGCTTCTGGACGAACGCAGTATAGACTTGCTCCAGCTCAAGGAGATCGTCTCTGCGCTGTGCTCGGCAAGCAATTAGTTCAGTATTACGAGCTCAACGATAGGATTCTGGGCTTACCGTTTCTAGGCTGGGAGAGGTGTAGATATCTGGATAAGAAAACGATGTTACACTCGATACAGAGATATTGGTTTCTACATTCAAATTACAGTCAAGAAGCATTAGCTAGACGCCAGCCAGTGCAAGTAACCAAGAAAGTGTCTACCACCACCTGGAATCAAGAAAAAACTCGAAAAGAACAATTTCAAACGACTAGATGCGAGTACTTGTGCACCTGTAAAGATTCCGACCGATGGATGACTGGGCGCCTTAGAAGAATGATCCAAGCGCTTTAGAAGAACGTTCGAGCGCTCGAGCACCTCAGCAAGCAACAAAGGTTTCCATGGCGTGCACACAAAAAAAGGCCTCTGGAGAATTTAAAATGTGAAAGCCAGCAAATGCAAGGAGGGAATCCAGTACAAGATTTACCTGTACCTCGATTTCCCCTACGGTCAGCATATTTGATTTTTTTTGAAAATGTAATGATTTGAAGCATTTAAAAAGGGTCTGATCATTGCAAATTCAAATTTGACGGTACAGCGAACCGTCACCGAAAAGTGTCAACTCATTTTTCTGGTGCCGAAAAGTCGCCGTGTTACTCGCGCCCGCAGCATTTGCACCGCCAAAATTTGAACCGTCGGAATTTGAACCGTGCGGAATAATAATTACACCGTTGTAATGGCGTACGTGCCATTAATGGCGACTTAATTGCGACGGGCGAACTACCCAATGTCTGCGTATCTGACGCGTCGGCAGCCTGCCATAAATGCAACATCTCCTATATAATCCGCTGCGATTTTCGCGGTCTCGGTTAGAAATTTCACAAGCGCATGCGCCTCAGCGCCCAAGAATTCCACGCCAGTCGCGAATCCCAAGAAACCTCCAGCTCCTAATGGTGCCAGAAAAAGCAGCACGAAAAGGTAAATTCTAGCGTGTCTTTTTAGCACCAGCTTAGACTTAAGCTATCCTGCCTTGTTTTTAGTCGTTTCTTGCTCAGAAAGATTGTGCCCGCGATCTTCTTGAGCATGGGTCATTGAGCTTAGGTCCTAAGGATCACGAGTGCAATCATTCGGACAGTAGGTTTCTTGTGGATAGCAGCTAAGATCGTCGAAGAGGACCTCCGAGCAAAGTAATTTCGCCAGTTAAGGATTAGCTGGCGAATGTCTTTGCTCTGGAGGTTCACATTGATGTTCATTTGCAACTAGTATTAATTCAAATGTTTCAGCACCTGAAGTTCGCCGCTGTGAAACATTGGAGCAGGGCTAATTCACAGTGGTCTGAGCTATCAATTAGTCGTGCTCTAAAAGATTGCAGTGGCGATTCTTAATAGCGCTACTTGAATTCGCCCAGAGGGCAAACCTAGTAATCTTTCCTTTTTATATAGTTGTCCTGCAAATTATAATGCTGCTTTTATCTGTCTTCCATAGAAAACGCAACAGATGTAGCAACTTCCAGCAACAGAGAGGTAGACAATGCCTGGGAGGTGTTCGTACTTGTGCGACAACATGTCGTCGACAAAATAAGAGACATACTTCTTACTCCAACTGATCCTTTGTACATGGCTTCGGCACGTTATAATCTAGAATATATATTTGCAGAACGCGCTAATTGCCTGATGGCAGAGATGGAGGTGCTGTTGAAAATGCTGTTGGCATATCCGGTGACGGATTATCACG
This sequence comes from Isoetes engelmannii, assembly GCA_011763485.2. NCBI lineage: Eukaryota > Viridiplantae > Streptophyta > Lycopodiopsida > Isoetales > Isoetaceae > Isoetes > Isoetes engelmannii. The sequence goes on from JAANSK020277780.1 coordinate 7,383, forward strand.
ATGTGATGCGTCACGTACGCTCTCTCCTTAAAGCTCTGCTCCGCTACCCTGCATATGTTAGATACAAAGAATAGCAGAAATACGGCATTTGACCTGTTGTGGTGTGTTAACCCTTTGATATGTATAAATTATTTTTTGACATCCAGCAATGGATTGTCCTCGATGTAACCATTTCTTGTTAATATAATATTGGTGTTATCTTTTTGAAAACTTTCCCTTTCTAAGTGTTCATTAGCAGAACAACTCGTAGATATCGCACGAGTTGTCCTTCTCTCTCTGCATTTCTTTCCATGTATTTTGTTCGTGTTATTACTTCACTCAGTTTTTCTGCAGCTCAGTAGCATCGCGCTCGCGATCCTACCGAGTGTCGTACGCGTTGCAACTTAACATGTTTTCTTGTCTCTACAACGTCTGAGATATACAAAGAGCTCCGCGAGCGTGTCGTACGACGCATCGTTATCATGCAAACGTGGAGAAGAAATGGTGGATGGAAATAGCACAGGCAGTGCCATTAAAAAAAGGGAACAAAAGAAAGGATCTGTGTTTGTTCATGAAGGGTCCTGCTGAACACGACCCAATAGAGCAGCTTGGAATTGTAATAGCCATGTGGGTCGATAACAAAGAAGGGGTCGAAGATGCAGCTATATTGCTCGTAGAGGACGTCTCACGGATACAATTTACGCAGTACCAACTGAGATGGAGTAGCTATGATCCTTCCATGATGTGGGCGAGCCAGAACAAGGTTAAGTTTGGAAGAAAGGACCACAGTGCCAGGGGTTACGGTTGGGTGCTTCCATCCTATGAATCCTTGGGGGCATCTGGTATAACCTGCAGTGAATACATCCTTCGTGGATTTACAGCTTGCAGAGAATGCCTTGCCACTGACAAAAAACCCACAAGTTGTGCAATAAAAGCCGCTACAGATGACAAGATGCCCAATCTCATGGACAGGACCTGGTTATCGGCAAGGTGTAAGGAGCTCAAACGGGATAGTAAATCAACGGTTGTTGAGCCCAAACCAGCAATGGATGAGGCTGGAACTTCAAAGAGTTCACCTGCCGCACCCACGCAAGGTACTGGCACGGGCGAGGTGAAGGAAACTGACACCGCTAAAGTATCAAAGAAGAGGAAACAAGCGGAGCATGCCTCCACGCCAACGCAAAGTGCGTCGCCACCACAAAGAAAGATCAGGTTTTTCCAGAGTTCCATTGGCGAAACTCCTACTCGCGCACCAGCAGGACCATCTGCTTTGTCGTTTGAATTGCCACAAGAGCTGCAATTCAATGCATAGGAAGAAAGGCAGATAGTTTGAGCAACCGCTTTGAAGCTGAAGCAGTACGAGAAATCTATCCGATGGGTATCTCCTGGCTCATAGACGTCAGCATTTTTGATTGCAAACAAGGCCCGTCCTACATGACGCACAGGGCCAGATCCGCCGACCATGTGGAGACCTTGATAAAATCCTTTGCGAACTCTCGACAACATGTCTTCACGCCCGCTGATCTAGTTCCATATGTATAAAATTACTCACATGGAACGATCCGGAAGAGCTCCAAGGCAAGAAATATTACATTGTATTAGGGAATCACTCCATTTATGCAGCTAAGTTCTTATGTACTGCAATCGGGTCAGAAGAGTAGGGGAGCGCCTTTGCTACAGTGTATGGCAAGAGACGGGCAAGGATTCCTAATGGGAACCTCACAAACACAGGGTACCTGCGCCTATCTATGAGTGCAACCAGATCATTGCCAGGAAAATATATAAGGAAGCTCTCATCGAGAAATTCCAGCAACTGAGATTCCAACATAAAGCCCTCGACTCACCCGTGCAGGGCAAGGATATCAACTGGCAGGTATGTTCTTCGTTTAATGTCATTAAGTGATAGTTTAATTCAGCTCATGAAGATCGCGATATCGATTGCGCTAAGCAGCTTCCTATGTGCCCTCAGTTGCGGACGTGCTCATGTGGAGCAGCTACTATAGCATTGGATTGCTAGATACAATCGCATTGGCGATCTGACTGATCTCATGCTGACAGGAGTTCAACGAGGTTGCAGCGACCACTTTGAGTGTGAAGGAGCTGAAAGACGAGAAGCAGTGGATCTTCCTACCCCAAGAAACCTGGATCAAGATGTTGGATGTGGTGAAGAAGTGGGTCAAGAATGAATTGGCTGACGATCAGATGAATCTACAGGAGAAGCCGAACAAGGACTTCTTCATCAAGTCTTTCCTTTGTAATCTGTGGGGTTTGTCTGCCGCTGAGATACATCATTTGATGGAGGAGATACTCGAGCGCATATGCTTCCTGACGACGTCTCAACGTTACACTGGTCATTTCTATTACAAGCAACAGGCAACCGATTTACGTACACTGATCCCGAAGCAGAGGGAAGTGCTTCACCATATCAATTCTAGCAAAGAAGTGCAATTCGTCAGTTTCGAGGACTTGTTGAAGTCATTTCCAGTGTTCATAGAGGACCGTCTACTTGAGATTGCGGGGATGGATACGAAGTACATCAAGGAGAATATCAACAAGACAGCAGTTTAGGGTACACTTTTAGCGGCAATGTTAACTGCTATTGACTATATCATGATGCCGAAAAAGGATAGGGAAAGACCACAGTGAGTCCAAATTTGCACGAATTCAGGTATTCCCACTGCCTCTATTCTGGAGAATGCTCAATTGATCTGTGTCGACATGCGGGGCTACAATGAAGATTGGATTGTTTCCCGGTTCCAAGATTTGTATAGAAGGGTCTTGCCAATGATGGCCTGCAGTGCATTTCACCTCATCACGCTACTTCTTCACGGCCACATGCCCAACTGTCTCTACAGTCAAGCGCAGCTCCAGGACGGCAGCCAGATTTACATCGGCACCTACGAAGCCCCTGGATTTGAGAACAAGAAGCGCATCAAACAACACCCGCACTTTGTCACCGACATCTCAATTAGTAGAGGTGCGGAGATTCGAGCGGCAAGTCTGGATTTACGTTTGTCCTCGCCAGCTCATCCAGGAAAGAAGTATCGAATGCCACAGTGGACAGGTGATAAGGAGGCGGACAAGAAACAGCGAAGGCACAGGAAATGTTCAGGGATAGAATGGAGTACAGTTGGATGCAAATGGACAAAGGTGAAGTCTCCCAGCCACAAATACAGGCATCCTTTGCGTTCTACATTGTGCAGCAACTAGTCCCGCAAGATGGATGCGTGCTTGATGTCTTCTCAAGTGGTGCATTTTCCAGAGCTGCTCTATTGCAGGAAAAGAAGAGCGTGGCCTTGAAAGATGATGACAGTAAGGTAAGGTTCCTACCAAAATTCTTCGGCTACCTTCGGATGCTAGCAAAAGAAGAGCCAGACGCAACTGTAGAAGATGCAGTGGGATATTTTGATCAGCACAGAGGTGAGCCTTCTGGAGCAGCTAAGGATGCAGCCATATTGAAAGAGGCAGTGCTACCAGAGGACTTGGACGCTATCGTCGACAATGGAAATATTCCCAATACGCTGAGGTTTTAGAAAGCCTAAGGAATGGAGAAACAAGAAGATCTATGGCTGACAAGGTACGCAGAGGTTTAAATGATTTGGAAAGGGACATTGCTAAGACGGACCCCCTTTTTCGGCGCTCTATTTCTGAGCTATCAATTAGTCGTGCTCCAAAAAATCGCGGTGGCGATTCTTGATACCGCTACTTGAATTTGCCCAGAGGGAAAACCTATTAGTCTTTCTTTTTTACCATAGTTGTCCTGCAAATTATAATGCTGCTTTTACCTGCCTTCCATAGGAAACGCAACAGACGTAGCAACTTCCAG
>JAANSK020277791.1:0-11186 GCA_011763485.2 Isoetes engelmannii
CTACAGAAAAATCTGGCTACTGATCTGCCACAAAATGGACTCGTTTTGACGTCAAAATCGTGAAACAGAGTTATGGGCTTTTGCAAAACAGAGATTGCGATGATTTTGAAATGGATTTGTACATCAAGAATTCAAACTTCTGTTCAAATTGGTTTCAAAACTGCAGAGTAAGCATTTCTAAGATTGAAAGGAAGAAATAGAGTACCTTTTTCTTTCGTAAGTAATCTTTTTCTGCTGGATTCACAAGAAGCATCGACCAAAAGGCAATATCTATGTGCCAAAATCAAAGGAAATGTCTCGGAAAAACGAATTTGAAGAAATGAGGGATTGAAAGCTTCAGATCTGCTGCACTCTAGATTGATTGATGGGTCCGGCTGATCTTGGGCTATTAAACTCCTTTTGGGCACATGCGGCTGGTTTAAGAAAGAAGATTACGCCCAGATCTTTGCCCTTTTTTTCTTCTCCAGCATCAAGGATGCTCTGCAGACCTTGAAGGATCATCACGGCTCTTAAACGCAGGTCCTCGAAGATTAACCTAATCTAACCGCTCTACACCGTTGGATCAAGATGTGGTTATAGTCCATAACCCCCCGAATATTCCTTTTTCATGAATATTCCAAGGATTATCATCAATAACCATCCGAATATTCTTGTGTGAGGAATATTCCAGAGATTATCGTAGTACCTCTGTTTTTCTTGCAAGCATCGGTGTGCTTTCTCCGTCTCTCCGTTTGTCTGCAGGTAAAATCAGAGGAAGAAATCCATAGCAAGCCAGTTAGGCCGTGAAGAATCCTGCCTTTTTGTGTTTATGACGAAGAGTCGTGATGATCCTTCAAGGTCTGCAGAGCATCCTTGATGCTGGAGAAGAAAAAAAGGGCAAAGATATGGGCGTAATCTTCTTTCTTAAACCAGCCGCATGTGCCCAAAAGGAGTTTAACAGCCCAAGATCAGCCGGACCCATCAATCAATCCAGAGTGCAGCAGATCTGAAGCTTTAAATCCGTCATTTCTTCAAATTCGTTTTTCCGAGACATTTCCTTTGATTTTGACACAGAGATATTGCCTTTTGGTCGCTGCTTCTTGTGAATCCAGCAGAAAAAGATTACTTACGAAAGAAAAAAGGTACTCTATTTCTTCCTTTCAATCTTAGAAATGCTTACTCTGCAGTCTTGAAACCAATTTGAACAGAAGTTTGAATTCTTGATGTACAAATCCATTTCAAAATCGTCGCAATCTCTGTTTTGCAAAAACCCATAACTCTGTTTCACGATTTTGACGTCAAAACGAGTCCATTTTGTGGCAGATCAGTAGCCAGATTTTTCTGTAGAACTAGCAGAAGCCTGATTCAAAAATCAAATAAAATTAAAAATTCATTGATCCATTCCTTATGTGGAGAAGCTGCTGCAAGTTTTAATCTTCTCGGACCTGCGTTTAAGGGAGGCCAACCCCTCCCTTTCGTGGGCTATGCAAAATAACCCACTCTACGGCCTCGTGGGTTATTTTGCATAACCCACTCAAGGGAGGGGTTATCCTCCTCTTTGTCATAAACACAAAAAGGCAGGATTCTTCACGGCCTAACTGGCTTGCTATGGATTTCTTCCTCTGATTTTACCTGCAGACAAACGGAGAGACGGAGAAAGCACACCGATGCTTGCAAGAAAAACAGAGGTACTACGATAATCTCTGGAATATTCCTCAGACAAGAATATCCTGATGCTTATTGATGATAATCCTTGGAATATTCGTGAAAAAGGAATATTCGGGGGGTTATGGACTATAACCACATCTTGATCCAACGGTGTAGAGCGATTAGATTAGGTTAATCTTCGAGGACCTGCGTTTAAGGGTTTCCTCTTCTGTGATATAATGTACTTAAATCTCTGTCCCACACGAAGCTCTGCTTTTGAAATAAATACAAACTACACAAAACGACATCCATAATTGTACTCAACCTGCATGAAGCTTTTCTGCGTTGGAGCATGTAGTTTTGTGAGAGGGAAGCATATTTCTTTTGAAGTTGGAAGTAAATAGTGAAGATTTCGGGCTCAAGCACCAAAGATTATACAACTATGGTTTCTACATTACAAGCATGGGCACTTGAACTCTATTAAGAGTATTTGGTATTTTATGCCACCATCAACTTATCTGTTTAGCATCCGATTGGCATTTTTTCAATATGATGAATCCGGGCCAACCAAACAAAGTTGTTAACTATGTGCATTCTCAGCTTTCGCTATTCTATTTGGAAACTATGGCCTTACAAAGAAGGCTCCAATCAGGTAAGAAGGAACCTTTCTGTTTTTCTAGGCCACTGGCATCTTTATGCCTGAAGGGTATTATGAAAAAAAGTAATATTCTTTCTTGTTCTAAGATCTAGGGCAAAACGCATGCACATATAAATAGGTATGTTGCTCCCAAACATGATGTTTAGGCTTTTTTCAGTTTTTATAATTGCTGAGGTTCGTTCCATGGTAGAAAATCAAAATAGGCTTGCCAATAGCATGTTTACGAATGCTTTCAAGAGTTGGAGCAAAAGGGGTAATTGCTTGCTTTTTGTTCTTAATTTGCTTGGAAGGATGTATTTATGGATTGTAAGATAAGATTGTGTTTATTGCATCGGGACGCTCACTAACTTTGGTGGTCTTTTCATACTTTAAGACGACTCTTATTTGGAGAGCTATATCAGCACAATTGGTGTGGACTTTGTTAGTAATTTCGATCCTTCATCTTTATTTCTTAATCAAGTTTATGTAAGTATCCCCAAGAAAAAATAGTGAGTGTTTTGTCTTTTAACAGAAGATTCAAATGGTGAAATTGGATGGCAAGACAATCAAGCTGAAGTACTGGAGATTCCAATTATAGCAATTTGCATATTCCAGCAGGACAATTGTGATACAGAGCTTTGTAAAGGAGCAACAATGTTGCTTCTATGAACAACATAGCTAATATATAATGTACTTCTATAGTTCAGGAAAGACAGTATATAATATTTTTACTATTGCGTTCAATGGGATACAGCTAGTCAGCAGCGTTTCAGGACAATGACAAGCAGCTATTACAGGGCACTCATGGAATAATTGTATGACATTGACTCTCTAAACAAGCTATAGGAATTATTTACTCATTGCGAAGGGGTTGCATACTTACACAGTTCCCTTTATTTTTTTTTGTCTATTGACCATTTATTTTTTATCAAGGTGGTTTATGACGTCACTGATCAAGAAAGCTTCAATAACATGAAGCAGTGGTTGAATGAGTTTGATTGTTATGCCAGTGAGGATGTGAACAAGTTGCTAGTTGGAAATAAAAATGATTTGACTGCAAAGAAGGTGGTTGACTCCCAAACAACTAAGGTAAGTTTTGTGGTGTTAAAAAACAAGCATTAAATTTAGAACAACGAAGTAAGTTCTGGTTTCCATAGGCCTTTGCAGATGAGATTGGGATTCCCTTCTTAGAAACAAGTGCAAAACTGCAACAAATGTGGGGCAGGCTTTTATGACCATGGCACTTATAGTCTAACTGAAACGTTATAAGTGGACTGAAATAGACGCAATTGCTCTCTGTACAGGCTCCGTTATAGATGCAGGTAAATCTGAATTCAAGAAGGCATTGCATCACATTAATCTGTTGTTCATCATGTTCTAATTAAGTAGGTGTTTCTTAAAACAAATTGCAGACCTTGGACAGGCTTTCAGGAGCTTGAAAGCCTGTTGACGAAGTGTAAAATAGCAATGAAGCATCTACCTTAGGTAAGCATTGTGGGCATGGGAACTGTTGTACGCTAATATACGCATATGGCCTATCGTGGGTTCAATTCACACAGAATCCATTCATGCCCAATGTCTAGCTTCTCATGTTTGTTTAACTATGTGACATATATGCATTGTAACAAACATAACTACGCACTAAGAGATTTGATCTACAATAACACATTAATGTCTTTTGTTCTTTTTTGCTATAATAAATTATCTATGTTTTTTAAGTCCCGAAGGGGCCCGCGAAAATTTTCGTACACGCTTTTTTTTTTTTTTTAGAACTTTTTTCAATAAATTAAAATAATAGCAATGATACAAGGTGAGTGAGGAGGAAAATGAACTGCCCCGAAGAGGCAGCAATACCCCACCACTCCATCATTCTTTCAACAACTACTGAACAAAGCGTCCATCATCATCCACAACCCCCAGGAAGTCTCGCCAAATGGCGAACTTCCGCTCTGCCAATCCCGAAAACAACAGGAGCCTCTGAAACAACTTGTACCTAAGAGGGGGGACCAGGGATGCCGAAGGCTGCTGGACCCCTGGAAAATCCACAGCCACCGCCGTTTCCAAATCAGCCACACTAACCAAGCCACACATAAGTGCAAGGCCTCGCATTTTGTACACATGCCATGCACATTTCGTACACATTTCATATAAAGACCGTACAAATTTCATACACATTCCGTACACACATAACACATGAAACCATCGAAATGCTATTTGCCATCTTAAAAAAATAAACCATTGAATTAACCTCCCCCCCCCCAAGACCTCCCGAGTTGTTTATGCTGGTATTTGCAAAGGGCGTCCAACGGTTGGCGATGAGCCCCAAATACTTACACACGTATTTGTATACATTGCACATCACAACCGTTGATTTCGTCGCGTATTTGGATCTGACAGTTAACTAAAACCTACTAAAAAACGAGTTGCATTTACTGATGGCCAAGATTGCCCAAAATCCATATCCATCGGTCCGAGCCAACTGTTGGACGTCTTGCGCAAATATCAGCATAAACAACTAGGGGGGTCTGGGGGGTTTTAATTCAATGGTTTAATTTTTTAAGATGGCAAATGGCATTTCAATGGTTTGATGTGTTATGTGTATACGGAATGTGTATGAAATTTGTACGCTTTTTAGGTGAAATGTGTACGGAATGTGTATGGCATGTGTATGGAATGCCGTTAAAATAACAAATTTAACCTAACCTAAAGGTTGGTGTGAAGGTACCCTAAATGGCATTGCTCAATTGTATGCAAGGCTACCCAAATGAAATGCTTCTGCAAAAAGTAAGTATCTTCAGGTAATAACTCAAGCCCAAAAGCTTTGGAATTTTCTGCAAGCCCACAGGCTTTGGAGGTTTTTGTATACAGATCAAGCAGCACCAAAATGATCCCGGGGAAGAAGCATGTCTCGATAGGACCTCCATAATGATGGCAAGTTTCCCACACCGCCATCATTCATCTCAAAAGGTAAAACAAAGATCATCCGGATGCTGCTGCATGAATCAATCTAAAAAATATGGGAGGCATTTGCTAACTTTAGCAGGTGCTTTGACAATGAGGGGGACCTGAGAAGGAGATGGCTGGCGAAGGCGGTGCCGGATGGGCACTGTAGGCGCCCACCTGAATTCGACTAGGGAGATCGGAGAGGGGAGCTATGGCCCCAGCCAAGCAAGCTGAGGGGCCTCAGCCTGCTGTGGACATGATTACTGTGAAATCCCGCGACCTTGCCAGGAGGAAGGGTTTGATGGAAAAGGGAGTACAGTTGAAGAACAAGAATTTGGCTGATGATATCGGCCTGCAGATTGGTTGTGGTCTGCAGAATCAAGGCGGCTGTGAGATGGAAGGGGTGGAGGCGACTATCCAGGAAGAGAAAACCCGCAACTACAGCTGTTTCGACGAGGTGATGGAAGGGATTCAAGCGGCTGTGGAGGATCGAAGAGGACTCCTGACCGAGATGCGTGGGATTTTGGATTCGCCTTCTCTTGAAAGGTATGTAGACTGCTCTTCTCAGTCTAATTTGAATCTGGCTGATTGCGTCGTAGCCACTCCGGCTTCGCCGGAATTGATACCCTCCAGCATGCCTCCTCTGGAGACTTGTTCGGAGTTAATTGCAGTGTCTGCTAGGCCGGATTGTGGCCCCGTGGCGCCTGCAGCTTCTCCCATGGGGCCGATTATGCCTCTTGTGTGCTCGGAGCATGGAAATCCAGCAGCTGGGTCTGCTGCCCAGCGTGGTATGGTGGGATGTGTTGAGGCTAATTTGCCTGATATGGATAATTCAGTGGTGAATATGGTGTCTTCCCCTCCCAAGCCTGCTTCCCGGCCTGCTGAACCTATAGCTGAGCCTGGGGATGGTAGTACGGTGGGGAGAGATGTTGGGCATGCCCCCAGGGGTTATGTAGGGGAAGTGCGGGGATCTGATGCCCGGCCTGCTGGATCCATAGCAGTGACCGGCGGCAGTGAAGGTCATGATCCCAGAGAGCTTGGTATGGCAGGAGGTGCTCAGCAGCCTGCTGTTGAGGCGGTAGACATGCGGCCAGAAGGTGCACAGCAGACCCAAGGCGAGGCTTTGCCTGGAAAAGCAGTGGATGCGTCCCCCAACGCTAGGCCTCTTGCCTCTGATTCGGCCCGTACTGCTTGGCGAGGCAGGGATACGATCTCTCGTGTCACGCGCCCGGGCTTTTCTGATTGGATTAAGAGGAAAGCTCCGGAGCATCGAACAGCCCGGGTTGAGGAGGCCCTCAGGTTTGTGGAGGAGCGACATTCTGCAGATTTGAAGGACCTGCTTCCAGAGAATCCGTGGATTGACATCAATCATGAATATCATGTTCAGACGATTGAGAAGTTGGTTTCCTTTGCGGTATTGGGTTTCTTTACGGGTACATTCTGGACACCAGAAGATTCAACGCGTGGCTTGCTAGCCATTTGAAGCGGCTTGGCCTGCACAGGTTTCAGTCGTTGAAATTTTTGCCCAATAACTTCTTCATTATTATGCTTGAAGCGGAATCCTTGGTCCGTCAGTTGGTGAGTCGTGGGGTGGATGCGTTGGGCGGTGCTTATGTGCTCTATCAGTATTACACTCCGGGCATGTCCACAAGTTCTCTGACCGCGGTCAAGATCCCATGCTAGTTTCAGATTGAGGACTTACCTCCGGACATGATGGTGCCTGAGTTTTTGGTTTCTATGGCTAATGGTTCGGGGGTCCATTTAGCGCACTCTATCATGCAGGTTCCCAAGATCTGCGTGGCTTTGCCTGCTTTGCAGTCGTTGCCCACCTCTCTTCCTGTGCGAAGTGGCCCGTGGCATTTCTTGTTTCGGCTGAAGCTTTTGAACGGTGCGGAGATCCAGCGTATGTTCCCTTCTATAGAGCTGCCTTGCGAGTCTGAGGAAGCACCAGGGCTAGTTGGGTGTGCTCAGGACTTCTCGGAGGCCAGAGAGGTGCATGCAGAGCAGGGTGAGGAGGTGCTGGGGGACGGGATGGTTGGGTGTGGAGAGCAAGATCAGGATTTGGGGTCTTCCCTTCCTACTGGGGCTGTGGAGCGCAGTGATCCAGGCCGAAACCGAGGGGTTCCCTCCAGGGGGCGTGGTGGCTCGGTTGTAGGCCGTGGTAGCTTCACTAGGGGCCGCGGCCGAGGTGGTTATGGTGCGGGCTGGGGGGGTGGAGGCAGGCCGGTCCACCCTTCAGTAGCGGGCCTTAGAGTGTGGTCAGGAGTGTTGGTGGTGGACCTCCTTTGGATGGGGTGGCTAGGCAGTAGGGTAGGCAGAGGGGAGGTGGGGGGCCTCGCCGTATGTCATGGGCCATGGAGGTGGATAACCCTTTGGCTTTTGGTGATGACTTGGAGGAGCTGGATGGCCTGGAGGGCCGGCGTATGGGGACACCTCCTCCTTCCCCCCGATGAATACGACAGTCCTGAGCTGGAATGTCCGGGGAGTGCGGTCTTCGAGCAGCAAGCGGGCTCGTGCCTCCCTGGCATTGCGTCAGATGCACCCGGTCCCGGACCTTGTTTGTCTGCAGGAGCATAAGTGTCACCGGGGGGATATGTCCCATTTGTTGGATATGGTTGGTCGTCATTTCGCAGCAGTTGTCTCTTCTTCTGGCCGGTCTAGTGGGGGTACGTTGATTGCTTGGCGAATGGATGTACAGGTTACGTACTCGGCAGCTGACAAGTTTGGCCGGTGGACTATTGTCAAGTGGCTAAAGGGGGGTCAGGAGTGGGGCATTGTGAATGTCTATGCCCCGAATCAACCGTCCCGACGGGGTGCATTATGGGCCACTATTAGACATAAGTTGCGGAGTGTTGGGGGTTTGCAAGTTGCATGGCTGCTCCTAGGGGATTTCAATATGGTAGAGCGGGTGACAGATTGCACTGTCCCTGGCACGCAGGTGGTGCAGGGGTTTGAGAGGGATCAGTGGCCGCAGTTGTTGCAAGGTGTCGCTATGGTGGAGGTGCCTGGTGATTTGACTTTCACCTTCTGTAATCGGCAGGTTGGCGCTGGCCGGGCATATGCCAGGCATGATCGTTGTTACGCTTCTCCTCTTGCTCTGGATGGTGCTCCCTCTTTGCACAGGCAGAATGTCTTAGCTTCCTCGGTCTCGGACCACTATCCTCAGGTGGTTTTCAGGCGGGATAGTGGTATTTCTCGACCTACTAGGACGGTGTTTCGTCTGAACACCCGGCTCTTGAAGGATGCGGAGTTTTCTGCACAGTGCCAGAGATGTGGTTGGAGGCCTTTGCTTCTCAAGGTGGTATGGCGGGCATGGTGCAGCTCTTGCCAGGGTGAAGCACTTTGCCAAGGAGTTCGGGAGACGGCGAGTGCAGATGGAGAGGCAGGAGTTGCATTCCCTTTATTAGGAGTTGGCTACGATTCGGGTCCAGCCCTCAGATGGTGTCCGGGAGAATGCTGTTTTGCAGCGTATCAGTGCTCTGGAGCAGGTTAAGGTCCGGGAGGCGCGTGTGAAAGCAGGCAAGGGAAGGTGATACGAGCTCCTCTGTGTTCTTTCGTGCAGCGAGGCAGCGGCGCTATACGGCCTCTATGACATCTCTTGCCTTGTCTGATGGCCGGGTTTTGGAGGATCCTGGTGAGTTGAGGCAGTTTGTGCATGCTCATTTCTCGGGGTTCTTTGCACAACGCCCTCTCCTTTATGAGTAGGAGATGCAGGAGCTTGTTCTGGCAGCTGTCAAGCCTACCATCTTACCTCATCAGCGGGAGAGCTTGGAGCGGCAGCTCTCGCGGGAGGATCTTGCTGAAGCTTGTATGGGTATGGCTAAGGATAAGTGCCCGGGGTTGGATGGCATTCCAGTGGAGTTTTTTCAAAGTTATTGGGAGTGGGCTGGTGAGTCGGTATACCCGGTCTATCTCGAGCTGCTGCAGTCCTCGCAGCTTGACCGGATCTTGAATACTGCGTGTATTTCTCTCATCCCTAAGGTGAAGCAGCCTGCCACAATCGGTGATTGGCGACCTATCTCCCTGTTGTCTTCTGTGTACAAGATTATTGCGAAGGCCCTAGCAAAGAAGCTGAAGCCGGTATTGTCTTCTGCAATTAGTAGGGTTCAGTCTGGTTTTGTTCCTGGGAGGAACATCTTGACCAATGTAGCGGCGGTCTATGAAGGCCTGTATTGGGCTAGGAGGACAGGGCAGCCTATTGCTTACCTAAAGCTGGACTTTGCCAAGGCATATGACAGTGTTCACTGGGAGTTTCTATCTGACATGATGTTGGCATTGGGCTGTGGCCCGCAGTTCACAGAGATGGTTATGAAGTTGCACATGTCTGCTCGTGCTACCGTGGTCTGTCAGGGGGAGCCCTCGGCCTTCTTTTCTTTGGGTAGAGGGGTGCGTCAGGGGTGTCCTCTAGCACCATTCCTGTTCACGATTGTGGCTGAGGCCTTGTCTCAGATGCTTCTGGCTGCTGTGGAGGATGGCGTTGTAGACGGGCTCAGGATGCAGGATGGGAGCCAGCAGATCATCAACCAGTACGTTGATGACACCTTCCTCTTTTTGGTAGCGGAGGAACGGAATTTGCGGAATGTGAAGGGCTTGCTCGATACCTTCTCTTTGGCCTCGAGCATTCTCTTGAATTGGGGTAAGTGTTCTGCACTGTGGGCCTTGCTATCCCCCCCCCCTCCCCTTGCCTGGCTCTTTTCCCATGGAAGGTCCTCCCGAGCACAACATGTATGAAGCTTCTTGGTATTCCCTTTGGCAGGGATATCTCCATAGGGCGAGTATGGGATGAGATTCTGCAAGGGTTGCAGAAGCATATCAATTGGTGGAAGGGTAATAAGTTGTCCATGGCAGGCCGAATCACGGTAGTCAAGTCAGTACTCTGCAGCACATATGTGTATACGACATCTGCTATGGCAACAACAGTGCCGAGCCAGGTGAGGACGCTCCCTCCTGCAAGATGCTCCACACAAACTTAGAAACCAACACCTTACTGTGCAGCGTCAAATCCAGGATGGCCAATCCTCCATCTTCCCGGGGATGGAGACACTTCCACCACGCCACCTTGACTACCGCCCTCTCATCATCCGCACCCCATACAAAGTTTCGGACCATCCTGTCTAGGGCCTGCATTTTCCCCTCACCTTCCGCCATTGTGTGGCATTTGGGAAGCCTACGGTACCTGTGGAGTTGCCATGGGCATTATTGTATGGGCTTAAGCCTTTCCCGCATGCCTCCCCTTTTCTTACTGGGGTGTTGCGGGCGTGGCCGCGTGGGAGCATGTGAGGGTCCTGTTTCAGTTGGATCCTGGCGCTGTGTTTCACCACTCCTCGCCCTTCCTGTGGGTCCCTTTGCCTCCGGCCCAGCTCCCTTTGGCTGCCACCATTCATGCCCGGACGCAGGCCCGTTGGAGGCGGTCTGGGGTATGCTCCTGGGAGGACTGTTATTTGGATGGACAGGTTGCATCATGGGCTTCTTTCCGGGCCCGGTTTCGTTTGCGAGCTAGCGACCAGACTATATGGGAGCGGGTGGCTCGTTGCATTCCTATGCACGTCCCTGTGCTACTTCAGGAGGATGTGGTGGTGCGGGTTTGGAGGGTGCATCCTGATGTTGATGTTGCTTGCTTTGTGCGGTCTTCCTACCGCACGTTGGTCATCCATGACACCCTGCCTCCATCAGGCCAGTGGCCTCTGCAGCTTTCGGGCTCCCGCTGGCGCTCAGTTTGGGTTTGGACTTGGTGTACTCTCCCTCCCCCGAAGGTCAGGGTGCTCCTATGGCAGGTGGTGCAAAGGTATATTCGGGTGAATGTCCGGGTGAGTAGGTTTCGGCCAGGGGTGAGTCCTTTGTGCCCGTGTTGTGGCCTTTATTCTGAGACTGTGGAGCATTGTCTGGTCCTCTGCCCTCACCTACAGGCTGCCTGGGGTTGGGTTCAGGCCCAGCTTGGGGTTCGGCTAACCAGCCAGCAGTTGCTGCTGCACTTGTATCC
>JAANSK020277802.1:0-11186 GCA_011763485.2 Isoetes engelmannii
ATGAACTAAAATTGTAGCTTGATTATTAGGCTTAACTACGTTTAGCATTGTAATATTTATCTTACCTGGGTAAAAAAAAACCAAAGTGCCCATGAAAAAATACCCTATATAAATTTACACTCGTGTTTAAGCAGATACTTCTAAATCTCCCTTGGAGACTTACCTCTAATCTTCAAAAAAATAGATGGACCAACCTTGCTCGTAAGAATAGCATATGCTTCCTTCAACTTTGCTCCTTCGCTTGTCCCCAGTGTTAACTTCGTACCACCAATCTCACTGGTAGCACTTCCTCCTGCAGCAGCACTACTTTCGCCTGTACTTGCTGTTGCAGTCACAGGCGATTCACCAGTTTGTTCTCCATTTACAAGATCCCAAAGATTTTCATTTTCCAGGACATTTTTTATTTGCTCCTTCTAAATCTGAAAACCTGAACCCCCCTGATAAACTGTTATAGCATTCAAGAGCAAAGCTCCAAATCTGCTAGCCATGATGAGATTGCACAATAGCTCTGATACCAATGAAGAAAATTTGATGCTCAATATTGGCTTGAACTCCTTACGACTATTTAATTTTGAATCGAACCAACACTTCAACAATAGACACTTTAATATTGCACCATTCCAATTTCGACCAAGGTCCAAGAAGGTTTTATTGCATGAAAAAACTTAATGACCACTTTTTGCAATCTCAATCGCCTTCAAATCTTCAGTGCCAAAGCTGTGTATCAATCCGTCATGCTCAACTTATTATATCTACTACGATCGAGCTGCCGAAGTTTTTGGATTATTAATTACAAAGGTCTGATATGGCTTGATTTAATTTAGCCACGGTTTGACCTTTAATAGCAATATGCTATTTACAAACTACAATCCCCTTCTTGCTTAGCTTATTATTTACACGACCATGGTCATTTTTATTTACATGCCATGGTCACTTCTTTGCAATGACCTTACAAAATCACTCTCTCACTTGAACGTATATGTACAGAGCTCCTGCTCATGTGTAAAGGTTGGAACTCCTAGTTTCATCTTCACTGAACTGATCATGTAAATGTTTAACATGATATTTCCTTCATTGTGGCAACTTTTTCATTTTCTGGTCTCCCATCCTGGCTAAGAATGGTTCTACGCTGGGGTTTCAATTCTCTCAGACATATGGTACAGGAATAGATGGAGGTCCTGGGAGAAAATGAATGCCTTGGGTTTATAAACCCCATTTGATAAGCTCATTTACAAGCACTTGTTATCTTGTCTTAGTGATACTACCTCTTATGTCATGACAGATGGTCTCAATTGGCTTCTGGAGAATTCTAAAGAGTACAAGGTCACTAAAGTTTATAGACTAATTTCTGATCCTAAATCTATTAGACTTCCTCTCAGATAGAATATTGCTCTCAATGTCTTCATCAAAATGCTCAGGAATTGCTGGAAGGCATATTGCCAGCCAAAAATTCAGCTCATGGCTTGGCTTTCTCTACATTTGGCTATCTTTTCTAAATGCTACATTAAAAAGAGATTACACAACAATAATACCTCCTTTGATGTAACCTGTGATATGTGCAAGGGGGCTCCAGAATCTGTAAGTCATATCTTATCCTGCCCCAGCTTGGTTCCTTTTTGGGATTGGCTATTCAACCTGTCTAACAATGTTTCATATAGAATCTCTTTTCAGAGTTCCATCCTTCAGTTTCTAGCTGGAACTAATATCTTTGTTAACTCCTTGAAGCAAATTGCCATGTGGTGTGTTTGGAAGTACAGAAATGCAATCTCGATTGGGAAAAGGAATATGCGAATTTCAAGTTTAAGACTGCTTTTCATGATTGAGTTATCTGCTGCAGCTATGTCACATAGGCCTAATAAGAAAGATAATTTTGGTAAAAAGTGGCTTGCGTTTGGTCATTTTGTTGGTACCTCCTACTTTTACAAAGAAAATCATGCCAATCTATCACCTAATAACTTTCTTGATTACAGATTTGTTGAACATCTTAACAGGAATGCTTAGTGGTCATTCTGAAATTGAGAAAGCCTCTCACATTGAAGCCTGGGCTTATGGGATGCATTTGCCCCCTCCAAACTTAGGTTCTTTCTTTCTTTTTTTTTCTTTCTTTTTTTTTTTTGAGAGAGAATGAGGGTTTTTCTACTAATTAGAGAAAATAAAGAGAATTACACTTGTGCATGTTGCAAGAAAAGCAACAGTAAAGTAATAAGAGTAGCTATCAAAAGACAAAATTTAGGCATCCATAGATTGCCTCTGTTTTAGAGATACATAATGAAATGTAGATAAGCATAATTGAAATAGAAGTCAAAGTCCACAATTAGAGTTGAAAGTCTTCCAAATAGATAAGTTGGTGATGCAAAGTTGTAAAGAAACCAAATCTGTCCACCAGCAGTTACCTACAAACATGGAAACAAAATTTCGTGCAGAGGCTTTAGAGCTTAAGGATTGGAAAAATGAGATTAGGTGGACAAAGATTGAAGGTAGCAGGGAAATCTCGATAGGCTAGAACAAGTAGGCTAGAAGTAGTTTTCAAGAAATTCAAAGTGGTCTTGGAACTGTGGAGACAGAATCAAGGATCTATCATTTCCCCAATTTAATTCTGAGATCAAAGTATTGCAGTTAGTGGCTGCCAAGAGTAGAATCAAGGTGCCAAAAGCACATGATAATAATAGCACTCCCTGGAGAAGCAGAACTGTTGATCAGTCATGTTGTGGCCATTGTTTAAAATAAACCACCATAATTCTGTCATAAGATATGTGGCCCTGCAAAACTCAATTGTCCATTCTATTTCTCTCTCAGGAATATCAATAATGTCTATCCCAACTCTACCTCTGACCAAGAGTCCCCAGAAGTTATCTTGGTAAGGGATATCTACCTCAACTGGTTGATCTGGAAATAGTCTAGCTTCTGCCAAGACAAATGTAACATCAAAATCCCTACAGAGATTCCACATGTAATCTGTCAGGAGAAATATAGGTGTCAGTGAATTCATCATGGAAAAATAGCCGAAAGAAATTAAGTTCCTGCAAACAATTGAATCCCAACTTTCATCAAATTCATTGCTCCTGTTGACTTTATTTGCTGTTGCAGCCAATTCTAAATCATGAGTGATCTGCAATTTGATCCAGAAAATAGCAGTAGGGTGTTCACCGTATAGGCATCGATTTTTGTGTTTTCAGATATTCCATAGGGCAGAGAAGCAAATAGATTTTTTGAAAGTATTATTATTAAGTAAGAACTGGATGAGAGATTGTAGCCTCATGATGTTGAATTTTAGCTCGAACCACCAGAAACTTGCCAACTTGGGACAAAGAAAAATATGCTCCATAGATTCAGAGTTTGAACAATTTAGGGGGCAGCTGGCAGAAATATTGACAGATTGTGTGGCTTGGTGCTTGGCAAAGTATTCTAGATTGGGGACACTTATGTTGGCTATCAACAAAATGAAGTATTCAATCTTTCGAGGCGAGTGAGAGTTATTTCTAAACAGATGAGATTCCTGCTCATAAGATAGATTCCAGTAATGCATGGCTTTGGATGGACATGAAGCTCTATGTAAGAATTTGTAGATAATAGAAACTTTATAGCAATTCTTATTGTTTAGAAGCTAGTACATATCACTATTGTTGTCTTCGACATTAACATCACCTACCTTTCGCTTAATGAAGAGAAAGATTTTTTTATCAGAGTCAGTCCCTCGAACTTTTTGTTTAAATGAAGTCCAAGTTAACCATCTGTTGTTTTCTCTTAAGTCACCAACATTTCAAATATTGCTTTGAATCCATTTGCTGTAGATCTTGGGGTGCTTGATAGCAAGAGGGGTAGAACCATCATATGTAAGATTTGTGTTCCAAAAGATACAGGAATTGCAGTTGGTATGAGCATTATGATTTTGTTTGAAAGCTTTGGAAGAATTTGACCAAGAGGAGGCCTAGCCAGGAGGTTGCCTATCTTAAGCTTGATTTTGCAAAAGCTTACAATAATGTGCGTGGGAGTTTCTGTCTAGTATGCTTTTGGCCACGGGGTGTGGTCCTCGTTTTACGAACACAGTTATGAAACTGCACAGGTCCGCGCGTGCTACAGTGGTGTGTCAGGGTGAGCCCTCTTCCTTCTTCTCTCTGGGAAGAGGGGTTCGGAAGGGGTGCCCTTTGGCTACCTTCTTGTTTACTATTGTGGCGGACGCTTGAAAAAATTTTGATCTCATGTTCTTGCTCTTCATTCCTGTTATGGAATGGTTGCCTCCTTCTTCAGTGGCGCATCTTGGGCCCTGCTTGCGTGCCCAGGCATGATTGGCAGACCACCGATCACCAAGCACGCATGACACTATCACTCGAGTTGAAACTGAACGTCTAGCCAGCACCCTTTCTATGTATATAGAGGAACTATATAGCATGGGAGCTCCCAAGATTATCGTTACCGATGTTTTGCCTATAGGATGCGAGCCTTTTGTCGCTACTGCTAGGAGAGGTTGTGATCCTAGGCTTAATGGCCTTGCAAAAACATACAATCAGCTACTTGTGAATCAACTGGATCAGCTTCGACATCGCTCCCCAGATGCGCGCATTATATATGCTAGCTTCTACAATGCGATGATCGAAATTGCTGAAAACCTATCATTTTATGGCCTTAGAAATGTGCATCAAGCATGTTATCTTGGCAGGATGCCTTTTTGTGCTAAAGCATCTTGCTATGCATTCTGGAACTTCTCTATCCGACTGAGGCTCTCAACCGCATTGTCGTCGCCAGGTTTTGGAGGGGTCCTCGAGCGTATGCGTACCCCAATAACGTCGAGGAACTAGCTCATATGTGATATCATTTGTACATTTTCTTGTCTTATTCTCTTATATGTGTCTACAAAACTTGGATCCCACTACTCTATCAACTCGGTGGGGGTTCTGGCTCATATGTAATATTGTTTATATCATCATCAATAGTTACATAAATACATGTGTATTTTATTATCTTTTTAAGCAGGTCTAGAAAAGTAGACTATTGTTGTTTAAATATTTGATCCCATATAGTAGTGTTCCTTGTATTAGGTTATGCGTTCCTTGGATGAGATCGGATAGAGCATTTCCTTTCACTTTAGTTCATTTGACTTATTTTTTCTTGTTGCTTCATGAGGTAAGTTTGGGAAAGTACATAACAAAAAATAATAAAGTATTCATTTCCATTAAAGTGAAAAAATGCCTCCTTTCCTATATGTGCAATGCCATCCTCAGTAATTTTGATTTTTAGCAATCAAGATGTTCTTTATACCCATGAGAGACCCGCATGAGCAAACAAATATATCCAAACTACATGCAATGTTTGTAGCTACGAGCATGATGATGTGCTTGATCCTTCAGTCATCACTCCTCACACTTTTGTGCATAACTAAGTTCGAGATAAAAACTGTAAATTTTGCATGTGGATATGAAGATTTTCTCTTCAAATTTTGGAAATACTACTACTTGAGTTGATCCTCTATTTGCTCTGAATATTTCACTCTTAGATGTGTGCAAAATTGGTAGTTTTGTTTAGTCGATTCTCTCTTCAAGTAAAAAAATGAGTTTTTTTTTGGAGGGGGGGGGGGGGAAGAGGTCAAAATATAAAATCAGGTCCCCTTTTTTTTAGCCCTATTTACCCCTTTCATGAAAAAAAGGGAATCTTTAAGGAATTTTCCTTTTGCTCCCGTTTGAGTGATTTGTTCTCGTTTAATATGCAATCTTGTTACCACTTCTAACAGGTGTATCTCTATCCACAGCAAATAACAGCATCCTCGAAATAAATCCAGATATTCCAGCTGTTCACAATTTGTGCACATGGTAAGTACTTTTTACCACCATTCCATAATTCTCCAAAAATTTTATACTAATCTACACAATCACCAAAAGGTACGACCTTGAAGCCAAGAATGCAGTATACTCCTCTACTCAAACAACAACAACACAACGTCCCCGACTGTTACCAGCGACAACCAATTACTCTGACCGAACATCTTTATCGAAGCTCATTGCATCGTTTTCCAGCGACACCAAGGTATGTTAAAAACATAAAACTTTTCTTCTTATGTCTGCATAAAAAAACCACTGAGTCCTCGCCTTTCCTCCATACGACACAAGCCCATCTACGCTAACATTAGAGCATGGATAAGCTACATTAACCCAAATCAACAAATGTGGTACCAAGCGTGCACATCATGCAACAAGAAGGTCGTACAAAGAAACTCACACTTTTAGTGTGAAACATGCCACGTCAACACTGAAAGCTGCAAAAGGTATATTAAATTTATTGCATACTCTATATGTCTCATTGCATAAACTTTCTAATACTTATACCTATTTCTCCAGGTACATCATACAAGCGAAACTAATAGATATAAGTGCCAAGGCTTGGGCCTCTGCTGAGCAGATCCTTGAGCACAATGCGGAGCAATTATCCCACATCAGGGCTACCAACCAATTCATACGGGGCAATATTGAAAAAGGCATCATGGGTTCCTATGCTATTTCGTGTCGCTATACTAGAAACCGAATACATAGACAAAAAGCGACAAAATATTGTTGTTCGTGGGGTCACATCCATAGATTGGATAACAGGGATCAACGACCTTCTGCACCAAATAGCTGATATAAAATAAAAGAACTGTAATAAAGAAGAAGGGAAAAAAAAAAAAAAAAAAAAAAACCTCGCATCTGTTATGTGAACGTTTCTAGGAATGTATTCTAGGTGCTACTTTTAGTTCAATGTAGACTTCAGGTAAGACTAGTGCTTGCCTTCTTTTTAGTCTCAGCCATCTTCTTCCAAACAACTTCCCATCAGATACATAAACATCTGAAAAGGTGCGATGCGCACCCCACTACCGTCTTGTAATCTATTATTTAGGTTTAGATAAAATGTGAAATGCACACGAATCATACATCTACAGTTTCACCATTCACACGTTTCGAATTTCAGACTTTAGCACGGCAACGTGTGTAAAAATAATATGCCCAGCAAATACGCGCAAAATATTCGACCATTTGTCCCTATTTATTAAGTACAAGGACAAGGACAAGCTTGAACTCTAAATAAAACAAGTTCCGACAAGGAGTAATTTGTTGGGGCATTCGCAAATGGATACCTGCCGAAGATTTCTGCTCTTTCTATCTCTAGTCGTTTTATGTTCCGGCTCCCGACGGTCATTTAGCAAGGATACAGGAGGGCCCAAACAGGTGAATTTTGAGTTATTTGCGTTTTCCTGTTTCTCATTTGGCATTATTAGTTCGTTGAAACATCATTAAGACTCAAGAACGTCTCTAGTAATCCATATTTTTGTTGAATTTGAATATGTAACCTATGTAGCTAGTAGGCACAATTTCTAACATCTGAAGCTTACAAGGTTAGGCCTATGTGTGTTGAACATAGATTCACATCTCTTTGGCTGGAACAAGCTACATAAAGGTGACGTGGATTACCTCTAGTTCTGACACTACTTCAACAGTGAGCTATGGAACAGCTTCAAGCTCATATCCATTCTTTGCACAAGGCCAAAGCAAGAGCTCTTCATATGTTCTATACAAGTATGGACATATTCATGATGTTAAAATAGGGCCTTTGCAACCTAATACCACGTATTTCTATAAAGTTGGTGGTACAAGCTCTGAACTGAGTTTCAAGACACTGCCAGCTTTAGGTCCCGAGGTTCCCATCTCTTTTTGCAGTGCTGGGTGAGCCCAATTTTCACTTTGAAGACAGATTTCACATACTTCTACTATAGACTAAAGATGCTAATTGTTGCTACTTAATATATCTGTTCACAGGAGATTTGGGCCAAACAAGTTGGTCAGCCTCAACACTTGATCATATCAAAGCATCGTACCATGATGCACTTCTTTTTGCTGGTGATTTATCGTATGCGGATTATTACCAACCTTTGTGGGACTCATTTGGAAGGCTTGTACAGTCTGCTGCAAGTTCCAGACCCTGGATGATTACAGAGGGAAATCATGAGATCGAGAGAATGCCTTTTATTGAACCATCTAGAGCTTATAATGCACGATGGTCAATGCCATACCAAGAGAGTGGATCAGACTCGAACCTTTACTACTCTTTTGAAGTGGGGGGTGTGCATGTTCTCATGCTGGGCTCTTATATAGATTATGGTAAGGATTCAAATCAATATAGGTGGCTTCAGGTAAGACTAGTGGACCTCTTTCTGGAACTAGTTCTTAGGCACATGAAATTAATTTGGTTGTTATTTTGGTTCTAAGGGTGACCTCAAGAAGGTTGATAGAAATAAAACGCCATGGCTTATAGCTCTTATTCATGCTCCATGGTATAATAGCAACTTAAAACACCAGGGTGAAGGTGATGCAATGATGCAATCTATGGAGTCCCTACCTCACGAGGCGAAAGTCGATATGATCTTTGCAGGCCATGTCCATGCATATGAACAAACGGTGGAATCTGGAATTTTAAGGATTTATTGGAAGGTTCAAAGTATTTATATATAAAAGGCTTGGCATTGTGTGACAGAGTCGTCTTTTTCTTCACAATTACGATGCTTGTGGAGCTATTCATATGACCATAGGAGATGGTGGAAACCATGAAGGCCTTGCTAGAAGGTAAGCCATTTCTCTATCAAAAAGCATTGGTAGATTTACCCTTGTAAAGTTGTCTGGATATGATGGTAGAAGTTTCTTCAAACATCTAGATGCACTTTATTTTCTATAAGGAGGTCAAGAAATCTTCAAGGTGGCAGCAGATCAGGACAGTTATGAACAATTGTATCTGTATGTGGATGATCTATATGAAAATGCTTCTTTCTTGTTCACTAAGGAGTCCATAAGGTTGGCACATTTTGTTTAGTGCATGGCTTTATAAGACAAATTTCGTTGACTTGGAAAAACAAGAGCAAGTCAATTCAGCTCCTATTATATTTAAAAGCGAAAAGGCTCATATGAATCCTAAGCCACTATGATACTATGATGTGGCAAATGCATATGTGCTTAGGAGGCTATATAGATGAATCATCAATATTGGACCTCAGAAAAGAGACTTCATTAGAAGTATGAACCTTCGACAGAAGAAGAATCTGTATCTAGAGTTTCAGTTTTATGTAAACTTAGTTAGGTTTTCGTCAAAGATAGCATTAGGTTCTAATTTGAAGCTGAAATTGTAGGTTCAAGAATCCGCAGCCAGATTGGTCTTTGTATAGGGAAGCAAGCTTCGGTCACGGAGTTTTGAAGTTTCCGAATTCAACACATGCTAGCTGGACATGGCATCGCAATGATGACAAGGAGGCTGTGGCAAGAGATAGTTTGTATATTACAAGTCTGACTAATCCAAGCAGTAGTTGCGACGTGACTGCCAGGTCTATGAGATAGCTATAGAACATGTATTGTATGCATATATCAAAGAACCACATGATATCTAAAATAGCACACCTGATACCGAAGTCCCACTAACTACTCCGTAGTTGTATATTCTACAATTGTCACTTTGTGTTCATAGTCAAAGCGATTATGAATCAATCACATAGCAAGTCTCCTTTGCTCATTGAGATGCTGCAACTTATGTGTCATTGTATCAAGCATGATAAATTTTCAAGGGGAGACAAAGTTGCCAACAGTTCAAAGAGTTCCAAAGCAGATACCAATAATTCGGGCTTCTACAACTTATATAATTTTCGAGGCGAACTATTTACACATCGCCAAAGCTCAACTAAGGATTGCATCCTTAGAGGATGACTAAAAGAAGTCTTTTTAGTCCAAGGAAAATTAACTTCCAACTCAATATTAACTGCATAAGTGTTTGATAACATCCATGACAGTTGTATCCATTTGTGCCAAATAACATAGATCATTGCCATCATAACCGACAATGGCATGCCTACTTATGTTAAAAAATCTCTGAGTAAAAAAGGTTGTTGCTTTCCTACAAAGAATGTTACAACCTATGGAGCAAACACTATGGGTAATATAATGCTACCCTGCAAATCCCCTTTCTCGGGTTAGTTATGTCTAAGAAGTGCAATCTCTTCTTTGACCATCCAAATGCAAGCTTGATGACAATGACCGAAAGTTTGAAGATGAGAATTTGTTGGGTTTATACAGTTATGTCTAACATGTGCAATATCTTCCCTTAACCATCCAAACGCGAGCTTGATCACAATGGCCGAAAGATTGAAGATGTGAGTTTGCACTTGTGTTTATACGTTAATTAAATCTAAACCAAGAGAAAATAATGACATATGTGCTTTGAGGTTGTAATGAGATGCCCACTGAGAAGAAATGATATACTCAATGAAAGGAACCGAGCAAAAGCACCGAACCAATTTTGTAGATTCTCATGTGGCATCATTACCACTACATTAAGATTTGAGGGCAAAGTTTGATCGATCCTACACAAGAAGAAGGATCTCAATCAGCGGATATGCTATTGCCTGCTTTAACACATATTTAAGACTATCCATAACAAAAAACAATATCATTAAAAGACACTAAACAGCCAAACCGCTAGGCAAATGGCGTTGCTAGTTCCTAGAGGCGGTACGGGCTATCTAAAGATAATGCTACTTAGTGTGCAGTTAAATTAAGCAAATGGTGCCATCGCCTTAAAAAACTGTAAAAGAAGTAATCAAAATGCACTCTACCTATTGGTATGGTGCTCACTTCTGCTTCAAAATTCTTCACAACATCCACCTTGCTCGTTTCCATTTCACTCGTAGTGAGAGACTGTAGAGAGAACTGCCATTTCGCCCAGAAATCTGCTATAAATTTTGAGGCAGCAAGGCGCTGGGTGCTAAGCATTTGGTGCTAGGCGCAAGGTTGGGCACTAGGTGCTGGAGATAGGCATTGAACATGTCAGCTAGGCGTGGGGCTGAAAAAGTGCCAAAAAACATAGCAGGTAACAAGGTGCCGGACACTGGCGGCTAAGAGGAAGGCGCTGGCATCTGGATGTGGCTTGCCTGAAACCAAATGAACTGCGGTCCAGATAGGCGGCCACTAGAAATTACAGAGCACAGAAAACAATTAAACGCCAGAGTCCAATTGAACTCTGCAGTCCAGAGTTTCTTGGTGTTTCAGGGACTGGCAGAGCGGAACTTCGCCATCTGGTGGGACTTCTGGGTGTTGTGGATGATGAAGCCCACTTCGTACAGTAGTAGTTGAGATGATGGAGTGGTGGGGTATCACTGTCTCTGTGGGGCAGTTCACTTTCCTCTC
>JAANSK020277813.1:0-11185 GCA_011763485.2 Isoetes engelmannii
ACCGTATTGTACAATATACGACCGTATTGTACAATATCCGTATATATCCGTATGGTCGTCCGTATGGTCGTCACAGAAGAGAGCCGTAACACCAATCATGCCGCGCATAGGCGCGGCCAGCCCCAACCTGCTGATTGCAGAAGGCGAATGACACATCCCCCGGAACCTCCACCATAGCCACATCCTGCATGAGGCACGACCACTGATCCCTTTCAAAGCCCTGCACCACCTGCATACCTGGGCCAGTACAGTATGTCGCTCTCTCTACCATATTGAAGTCCCCTAACAACAGCCATGCAACCTGCAAGCCCCCAAGTCTTCGCAGCTTATTCCGAATAGTGGCCTATAATGCACCCCGGCGAGACGGCTGGTTCGGGGCGTACACGTTCATAATCCCCTACTCCTGGCCACCCTCCAACCACTTCACAATCATCCAACGTCCAAACCTGTCCGCTGCAGAGTATGTGACATGCACATCCATCTTCCACGCAATCAAAGTACCTCCACTTGACCGCCCAGAAGAGGCAACCGGAGCGAACTGGCGTCCTACCATATCCACCAAACGGGATATATCTCCCCTGTGGCACTTATGCTCCTGGATGCAAACAATGTCCGGGCGCACCCGCCGCAAGGCCAAAAAGATACGGGCCCTCTTGCTGCTAGAGGACCACACCCCCCGCACATTCCAACTGAGGATCGACCGATTCATCTCAGAGAAGGAGAATAGGCCCCCTCACCCCCATCCCGCCGGCCATCCAACACCTCCAAACCATCACCCAGAGCCAGAGGATTAATGGCACCCACCTGCTCCACTTCAGTGGCCCATGACATTCGGCGAGCACCCCCACCCACCGGCTGCCTACCCCGCTGCCCGACCTCCCCATTCGGGGGAGACCCCCCACCAGCAACCTGAAGCTCATCGTCACCAGGACCTACCTCCCCGTGGCCATCGCCACCACCACCATCACAGGCCACAGCATAGCCACCACGACCACGGCCCCCAGCAAAGCCTTCTCGGCCCGCCGAGCCACCCCGGCCCGCGAAGCCCCCTCGATTGACGAAACCGCCACAGACAAAACCACTGGCCACCACATCCTGACGCCTGTTAACAAACCCCCTACTACCTGCCTCTCCACTTCCAACGCATGTTGGAAGACCGCCTGCAAGCCCACTGGCCTCCACACCCTGACGCTTGTCAGCAATCCCCCTACCACTAGTCTCACCACTTCCAACACATGTTGGAAGTCTGCTTGCAAGCCCCATAACAGAGCCCCCACGAGCCCCAACAAAAACACCATGGCACCCCCTCGGGCCACCACTACCTGCCTCTACCTCCAGACACCCATCTATAAACCCACCACCACCTGCTTCGGGCCCCCTACCACCTGCCTCTCCACTTCCAACGCATGTTGGGAGTCCTCCTGCAGGCCCACTGGCCTGGACGTCCTGATGCAAGTCTGCCAACACCTCAGCATCCTGCTCCATAGGCACCTCACGAGCTACGGGGGCCTCATTTGCCAATGGTACAGGATCACCCGGCAACTCAATAGAGGGGAACATACGTTGTATCTCAACACCATTCAAAAGCTTCAACCGAAACAAGAAATGCCACGGGCCACTGCGCACCGGGAGGGAAGTGGGCAGAGGCTGCAAAGCGGGTAAAGTCACACAGATCTTGGGAACCTGCATGATAGAGTGTGCCAAGTGAACCCCCAAACCACTAGCCATGGCAACCAGAAACTCAGGCACCATCATGTCCGGCGGTAGATCTTCAATCTGAAACCAACAGGGGATCTTGACCACGGTCAAAGAACTGGTGGACATGCCCGGAGTGTAATACTGATAGAGCACATAAGCACCTCCCAAAGCATCCACCCCTCGACTCACCAGCTGACGAACCGAGGACTCTGCTTCAAACATAACAATGAAGAAGTTATTGGGCAAGAACTTCAAAGACTGGAACCTGGGAAGGCCAAGCCGCTTCAAATGGCCGGCAAGCCACGCACTGAACCTCCTAGAATCTAGAATGTACCCGGTGAAGAAACCCAACACCGCAAAGGAAACCAACTTCTCGATTGTCTGAACATGGTACTCATGATTAATGTCAATCCATGGATTCTCTGGAAGTAGATCTTTCAAATCAGCTGAATGACGCTCATTCACAAAACGGAGAGCCTCATCAACCCGGGCTGTTCGATGCTCCGGAGCTTTCCTCTTAGTCCAATCAGAAAAGCCTGGACGCGTGACACGGGATATAGTATCCCTACCCCTCCAAGCGGAGCGTACATGATTAGCTTCCCGAGATGCGGCCACGGCCGTCCCAGGTGAAGAAGGCACATCTGGTACCCTCTCCTTTGAAACCCCTGCCAAATTCACAGTAGGCCCACACACCGGACTTCTGCAAAAGTCCTCAATAGCAACAGAAGCTGTCCAGGGGCCTGACAAGAGAGGCCATAGATGCTGTATAACGCCGCTGCCTGGCCGCTCGAAAGAATAGAGATGAACATGTATCCCTCTCCTTCAACCACGTAAGGCCGGCTTTCACACGCACCTCCCAAACCTTTACCTGCTCCAAAGCATTAATGCGCTGCAGCACAACATTCTCCCTAACACCATCCGAGGGATGCGCCCGAATCCGCTCCAATTCCTGATAGAGGGCGTGCAGCTCCTGCCGCTCCTGCTGCACCCTCTGCCTCCCATACTCCTTAGCAAACCGCTTTACCCTAGCCAAAGCCGCCACCATGCCTGTCATACCACCCTGAGAGGCAAACGTGTCCAACCACAAGTCCCGACACCGTGCCGAGAAGACCACATCCTTCAGGAGCGGAATGTTCAAACGAAACACCATCCTGGAGGGCCGAGGAGGAGCACCACCTCGCTCAGAAACCAGCTGAGGGTAGTGGTCCGAGACCGAGGAGGCTAAAATATTCTGCCTACGCAGCGACAACGCACCATCCAAAGCAAGAGGAGAGCCGTAACACCGATTATGCCGCGCATAGGCACGGCCAACCCCAACCTGCCAATTGCAGAAGGTGAATGACACATCCCCCGGAACCTCCACCATAGCCACATCCTGCATGAGGCGCGACCACTGATCCCTTTCAAAGCCCTGCACCACCTGCGTGCCTGGGCCAGTACAGTCTGTCGCTCTCTCCACCATATTGAAGTCCCCTAACAACAGCCATGCAACCTGCAAGCCCCCAAGGCTTCGTAGCTTATTCCGAATAGTGGCCCATAATGCACCCCGGCAAGACGGCTGGTTCGGGGCGTACATGTTCACAATCCCCTACTCCTGGCCACCCTCCAACCACTTCACAATCGTCCAACGTCCAAACCTGTCCGCTGCAGAGTATGTGACCTGCACATCCATATTCCGCGCAATCAAAGTACCTCCATTTGACCGCCCAGAGGAAGAGGCAACCGCAGCGAACTGGCGTCCTACCATATCCACCAAACGGGACATATCTCCCCTGTGGCACTTATGTTCCTGGATGTAAACAATGTCCGGGCGCACCCGCCGCAAGGTCAAAGAGATACGGGCCCTCTTGCTGCTAGAGGACCGCACCCCCCGCACATTCCAACTGAGGATCGACCGATTCATCTCGGAGAAGGAGAATAGGCCCCCTCACCCCCATCCCGCGGGCCATCCAACACCTCCAAACCATCACCCAGAGCCAGAGGATTAATGGTACCCACCTGCTCCACTTCAGTGGCCCATGACATTCGGCGAGCACCCCCACCCACCAGCTGCCTACCCCGCTGCCCGGCCTCCCCATTCGGGGGAGACCCAAGTGGCAGCTTCTTATTCATTCATATACATAGAGAGGCCGTAGATGCCATATAACGCTGCTGCATACTAGATGGAACATGCAAATACCAAAATACCAAAACCATATTTTGACCAAAGTTGCACTCGCCAAGGATGATCAACATCATCATCATTATCAGTTATAGGACAATTCCTTACCATAACACTATTTGTCAAAAGGGCAAAAACACTGTTAGTAAAAGTTTGAAACGGAAAAGACAAATTAGATTGTAGCTAGTTACAAAGGAAATTAAGAAGGACATGGCAGAGCATTAGCACCTCGGCATAGCCTTTGTCATAGTAGCTTCGAGATTTTTTGCATTATGGTTGGTTTAGAGGCTCGTAGAAAAGGAATGTCATACACACTGAACTGTTAGAGAGATCCAGGGAATGTCTTGTTGCCGGATCCGTTTTTTATGGAAACTTTTATGGAAGCAATCTTTAAGTGCCAAAGAATTCATCTAATCATTGCAACTCGCATATATGCTAGCACCGTAAATATCGGACGCGATCATGTTTAAACCACAGTTATATCCGCAGTATATTCGAGCCACGCCCAATAAGAAGAAAAATAAGGTGCTAATGCACTGTGGGTTGCCCTTGTAATCTATATTATTAAAATTTTATTGTAAGAAATTGTTCACTTGCGGCAGGAGAACTGTTCACTTGCGGCACACTTTTTAAGTTGCGGCCGTTTTGTTCACTGCTGGTTTTTCCAGATATTTCTCATTGTCGGTTTCACAGCAGCGGATTTATCTTCCTTCTTTTTCGTAGCTTTTGCTGGAAGTTTCAACGTTGCGACTCATCTGGGAGCTAGGGATGTAGAATCCGCCCCCCTCGATTGTAGAATCCGGCCTGAGGCTAGAATCGGCTTGGTACATCACAGAGCAAGAGTCAGTCGCTTGGTTCTATATGAAATTCTCTCTTGGTTCTATCTGAAATTCTCTGCATATTGAAAGAATCGCAGGGAGCAAGAATCGGGTTCTTTCAAGGGGGGTTCACCATTTTTTTCCGTATAACCCATGTGCATGCACGAGGAGGGTTTTTTTTTTACCCATTTATATAGATATACGTTTGGTAGGGGGTCTTTTTTTTAGGGTTTTGGGCACTAGTCTAGGTAAAATTTATTCGGAAGGGTCAAAATTGGCTCCTCAAACATCTTTATGGTTTTTTTTCGAAGATGGCATATCCCCCTACACATGAGTGCACCCTTGTGGGTTCTTTCTGAAAGTCTTTCATATACGTTTGCATATTGGAAGGCGGAGCAAGAAGCACCAAGTTCTTTTGCCCTTTTCGACAATTTTGGCCGGACATCTGATTCCTCTTTCTTCCATCAGATTTTCAAGCGGGCAGGTTCAGACCTTCCACGTTTGCATCTATGAAGTTTAGAAGTCTTAGGCCGGTGCTCAGATTCAGACTATCCGGTGCATATCTCCTTCGGCAAACAGGTACATTAATATCTTTCGTTTTTTTTTCTGCAATGATCTAGCTTCTTCTTCTTAATTTATTTTTTATCACTTAAGATTTCCATCTGCCTCTTGAATCCAGCTTTGCAACCATCTGAATCATGTGAACCAGTCGTTTTGTGATTTGAATCTTTTTTTCCCAACTTTTGGTTCTAAATATTGATTTGTATAAGATTTTCCTTGGTTTCTTGAATTTGCAATCAGTTGCAAATTGTTCAAAAACTCCAAATCTGGCAAGAAAACTGGCTTACTGATATGAGACGTAGTTTTTATGATTTAAATGCATCGGTTAGACTATAAATATCGTCAAAGTCATGTCGAAGTCACATGTAAGGAATCTATTTCTGTAGAGTAAAATTTGCATCTTGCACATGTAAGAAATCTATTTCTGTAGAGCAGAGCTCTAACGAGCTCTAAGGTTCCGTTGCAGCTACAATACATAAAGTAATAATGTGGTTGATCTTTATTTTGTTTCTTTTACATGAAGCTGTGCAATTTGATAGCTCAAATCCTCCACCTACGTGGTAAAAAAAACTAGGGATACGAAGACGAGCGATTGTGTAAGAGTCTAGGACACTGCCGATCTTGACACCTAAGAGTGGTCTACAAAACATGTAAGAAGATTATGTTCTAAAACAACTGATTGTTTTTGGGAATCCTCTTCTGGATTTCCTTTCAATAGAAGTTTTGGTTCGCCATGTATATCATATATACTGCATCTATCTTGAAGAATAATGAATCACACCTGGCCGTTTTTTTGTAGTTGAACTGGCATTGTTATCCGATGCTTTGTGAATAGTTATGTAAATTGTTTTGGCATTGCGTGTCAAAGACATAACTCATGTCTTTCTTTTGGTTGTTGTAAGTATGTTACTCTGAATATAAATGATCTTTTGATCTCCTAAGAATATATGTGTACATTCCCTTTGTGTTGTGTTGTTTTATATATGTGTCATGTTCTAGTTGTAATTGATGTAATATTATTAGTGGTCATGTTGTTGTTTTTGGTGTATGTTTAGAATTTATGGGAAGACGCAAGCGTTGTGTTACACCGCCCTCTGTGGCCAACAATCCATTGTATATGATACCTGATAGGGAGACAGAGTCAGAGAAAAGGTGACGCTTGAAGCGTAGACAAGTTGCAAAGTGCAGGGCTCTAAAATTGTTGTGTGATTCTGGCCCATCACAGAGAAGATGTGGATCCTATAAAGTAGCTTGGACAGGGTCTTTGCCTGATACATCACATGATCTTGGGAGAATGGAAGACATATGTAAACATTGTGGTGCAGTGAGATAGAATGATGAATTAAACAGTACTTGATGTAGTGATGGAAAAATCCAATTGCCTTCAATGCCTGCCCTGCCAGAACCATTGTTGTGGATTTATACAAGATGTGATAAAATTGGAGAACATTTTCGAATGAATATACGCAAGTACAACAACTTATTTTCCTTTGCATCATTAGGGGTAAATATCGATGAGAATTTAGCTAATGCAATTGGTGGAGCTTACACCTCCAGAGTGAATGGTTGAATGTGCCATAGGATGGGATCTTTGCTACCAGGCCCACATGATTTTCCACGTTTTGCCCAGATATATATCTTGCCCAGATATATATATATATATATCATGGATACTCTTGAGGCTCAAGTAAATCAAAGAATGTCTATCTTTGAAGGGCTATTGCTTGAAATAGTAAGGGACATCCAGAGTCTTCTGACAGAGATCAATCCATTTGTGCATATCTTTCAATATGCTGCATAGATAATGTGACAGAATGATGCGGGCTCCGTATACCTTCTTGCGACCCTAGGATAGTTGAAAGGAGACAATACAATGCTCCAATTGCTGATGAGGTCGCCGTGCTAATGCCTGTGGATGATAATCCAGCAGATGGTTAATGGGGGGTAATCATACATTCACTCGATAATCGATTAAAAATTATAGATTCCTGCCACTCAGCATATGATGCGTATCCTGCCACTCAGTGTATGATGCGTTGCATTTTGTACTGATGTTTCCGTATGGCACCCCCAAATATCATGTGAGGGCAAGAATTGTGTTACAATCAAAGACTTTTATAAGTTCCACTTACATCGCAGACAAGGGCATATGTCGCCTCTTCATGTATCTGGTAGATTATTTTAGGAATACATCTGTGATATGTTTGCGAAGATGGAACAATCAAAGTTACAACTCATTGAATTGAACCAAGCACAAATACGAAAGGACATGTTGCGAGGTATCATGGATTGTATGGACGGTGATGCTAGGTCTATTGGACGTAAGGTTGTGCTACCTTCTTCACATGTTGGATCCCCTCGATATTTGCACCAATTATACCAGGATGCCATGGCAATCATCCGCGCATTTGGAAAACCTGATCTATTTATAACAATGACAGCGAATCCGAAATGGGATGAGATTAATAGAGAGTTGTCAAATGTACAGACTGCATCAACCGTCCTGATTTAGTTGCAAGGGTTTTCCACTTGAAATTGAAAGAATTGTTGGATCTACTTAAACATGTGTATATTTGGCCGTCCAGTAGCACGAATATATGTTGTTGAGTTCCAAAAGAGAGGGTTGCCGCATGTCCATTTGCTGTTAATCTTGGATCATGCTAACAAGCTATTCACACTCGAAGACTTTGACAAGATTGTTTGTGCCGAAATTCCAGATAAAAATCAGCATCCAGAGCTCTATGAGATCGTCACGCGTTCGATGATCCATGGGCCTTGTGGAGTACATAAGCCAAGAGCAACCTGCATGAAAGATGGATTTTGCAGCAAACACTATCCACGAGATTTTATCAACGAAACTGTGGTGAGTGATGGGTATCCGTTCGTCGTGATGATGGTCGCAGTGTGCAAAAAGATGGAATAACATTGGACAACTGATGGGTTGTTCCCTATAATCCATGGCTATCATCATATTTTAAATGCCATATTAATGTTGAAATCTGCGCACATGTCAAATCAGTCAAATATTTGTACAAATACATGTATAAGGGACCAGATATGATTTCAGTAAATCTAGAGCCAGAAAATAATATGGGATCCACGAGTGCAACTGCTACAAACATTAATGAGGTGGAGCAGTTCTTGAATGCCCATTATTTCTCTGCCTCAGAAGCATGTTGGAGAATATTAGGATATTGGTTGCAATAGCAGGTCCCTAATGTGGTTCGTTTAGCAATCCATCTATCAGGCAAGCAAGAAGTGTATATAGAGAAAGTGAGAGTTTACAGACACTGCGGAATATGAATCATGCGACATCATTGACTGCGTTCTTTGACATGAACGCATCGGGTAATTTTGACGTTGTCCGAGCATTCTATTGCGATTTTTCTTGCTATAATATCACTAACTACTGTCTTTGAAATGAACATTCTAGGTAATGCGGATGTTATGCATACACTTTATCATGATTTTCCCAAGAAGCAGTATGATAGAGCTGCAAAAGCATGGAAAGTAAGAGAACGAACGCATTCAGCTCCATCTGTAGGACGTATGTATTTTGTTAATCCATCTGAAGGGGAGCGGTTCTACTTGTGTCTTCTTCTGGCTCATGTACCATGCCCCACTAGCTTTGAGGACCTACGTATGGTTGATGGGCAACTATATTCAACTTTCAAAGATGCTGGTGTGCACCGTGGATTGGTTCGAGATGATATGTCTGAGTGGTTTGGATGCCTTAGAGAGGCTGCTATATGGGGTATGCCTGTTCAATTGCGACACATGTTTGCTATGATTCTATTGCATTGTACCTGCAAACCCTTTGGCCATATGGATGGAAGCACGCTATTACATGGTGGATGACTACTTGCATGATGCAAGCTCTCAAGCCGAAGACTACACTTTGCAGGCAAGTGACCATCTCTTTGACATGGCATTGCATGACATTCAGAGTCATCTTAAGGTTGTAGGCCATTCTTTAACATCTTTTGGCTTTTGTATATCTGACGAATACCTTGAATGTGTAGGCAAATGGCCATCTCTTTGACATGGCATTGCATGACATCGAGAGGCATCTTAAGGATGCGGGCAATTCTTTCACAAGGCCCCCAAAAATGAACTTGTATAAAAAATTAGTATGAAAACCAGTATGCATGTGGTTCTCTTATACAACAATCTACAACATAGCTGGTGTCCTTCCTGGTTATGCAAAACCAATAGTGATTCATATTATATTTTTTGTACTAATTCGAAAGCTCACACTAGTTTCTAGATATCATCATTAGTTTGCAAAGTTGTTTTTAAGTGTACACTGATTTAGCAAAATTATTGCTAGTTCACATCATAATAATTACATGAATTCTACAATCGTACAATAGTTTTTTGAAATCATTAATAGTTTAGAAGATGTGTTTTATGCATATATTGATTTTGCAAAACCAATAGTGGTTCATATCATATTTTTTGTACGAATTCAAAATTTCACACTAGTCTCTATAAATCATTATTAGTTTGTAAGATTGTTTTTGAAATCATCATTTTTAATCGGAAATTCTGGTTAGGAACCCCCAATTTCGACCCTGATCAGAGCTACGAGAGCATCGAATGTGCTTTGCTTGTAATAAACATTTAAAAGTTTTGTTGCCGGATCCATTTTTTTATGGAAACTTTTCACGTGCTGGAATAAACTATCTAATGCTAGCTAGTAGTTGTTGCCAAAGGATTTTTACCACAGCATTACAAGACTTTTTTGTGATGTTTTTTCCCCTTTATGTAAGAAAATAATATTCACACCTCAAATCTAGTGTCCCATAGTTTTTGTGCTAGGGAAAGTTATGCTCGAGAAATTCCCTCACCTCAAGGGAATTACTCGAGGCGGCCCCGCCAGACGAGACGACACCCAAACGGCAAAGCCATAACGCCGCAAGGGCTGGCGGAGCCATCGAGGGAATATTCCCGAGGGAATATTCAAGAGCATAAACTTACCCAGACGTAACCAGTTGGTGAAAATTACGAACAGTATTTGCAGATAGCTCTAATCTCTGGCTATGGCGATAGGCTATGGACGGCCAGATTGCAAATAAAGGCATTGCAATCAGCTTGGACAGAGAAAATAAATACTTTGCAGTTCTTTCCACACGACTGGCTTTCAGAGAAACCACATTGTATCAGAATAGGGCCTGTTGCAGCGTGGGATTTGAACCCACTAATCCACCTTGAAACCATTATCTACCCAGCAAAACAAAGATCATGCAACGCAACCCTCTCACATGAAATACAATGTTCTTTTTCAATATACTGAAAGAAACAATGAACTAGCTATGGTTAAACTTAAACAATGAACTAACTATGGTTAATTTAAACAATGAACTAGCTATGGTTAAACTTAAAGAAACAAAGAACTAGTTGTAGCTCCATCAACGACCATGGCTAAACTAATAGAAATAAAGAACTAAAGAACTAGTTGTGGCACAACCCTGTGTTGGTGCAGAACTCGGCTATGGCACCTTCAGAAACACTAATGCTGCAACAGACCTCGGCTATGGCTATGGCGCCTCTAGAACTCGATGGTGCATAACTCGGCTATGGTTATGGCGCCTCCAGTAACAATAATTTGTGCCAGAAACCTAATGCTTGAAACCCTGATGCTCGCCTCCAGAAATGCTTGCGGCGGTGGAAGAAAGAAAGAAAGAAAATCCTAAGCGGTGGCGCCGCTGTGAACAGGCGAAAAACCAATTATGCAATTTAAAATGAAGGGAGAAACACAGTAATTGTCACCAACTATTACCTTACCAAATATACAATCCTTATCAGACTCTTGTGTGTAATGCAAGAGTCCTTTATTTTTGGATATCAATACTGCAACTAGTTATCAATACTGGAGGAGTATTGATAACTGATAACTAGTTATCAGTACTCCTCCAGTACTGATAACTAATTATCATTATCAATT